>JAWDJD010000004.1:43435000-43595000 GCA_035047305.1 Bradypodion pumilum
GGTGGGTTAGGTGGTGGGGAGGGTGGCTTTATTGTTTTATGGTGCTTTTTTTGTGTGTAGTTGTGAAAGTAGATCGGGGTTTCCCCTTTAATATCAGTTGGTGGGGCTTGCGACCCCCCTCTCCGCTTGCTCCCCTGGGGTTGGGAGGTTTGTGGGGACAAAAGAGGTATGTCCCCCCAACTCTTCTGGACCCAGTAGACCAGGCACAGTGGATCGATTCCCTCCCCCCTCCTTAAAACAACTCCGTTTTTAAAGAGTAGAAAAGACTGAGTTTTTTAAGGAGGGGGGTGGGAATCGATCCCCTCTCCCTGGTGTCCTGAGTCGAGAAGGGTTTGGGAAACATCCCCTTTTGTTCCCACAAACCTCCCAACCCTAGGGTAGCCAGCGGAGAGGGGGATCGCAACCCCCACCCACTGATATTAAAGGGGAAACTCCAGTCGGGTCCTTCAGGCGCCATGGGTGAGGGATAGAAAGGCGGCTGGTGTGTGCTTGGCTGTGACGCGGTGAGTTGTTTTTCTTTTTAATTTTTCGGGCGCCGTTTTCCTCAGTGTTCTGCGTGCTCATGGCGCGCAGGATGCTGGGGCTTGTAGTAATGGGTTGGTGCTTTCTGTTTGTGCTGCGTTTTTTTAAAATGGTTTTATTTTGATTGGCTGCGGCGCGTTTCCGAATGCTGCCCTGTGCGAGAGCCTCTCAGCCTGATTGGCTCTGGCAAGGAATGTTGGGAAGTGAAGTTGTTTCCCTTTCTTCGCGTTTGTGGGGCTGTTGCCCCACTGCCGGTTTTTTCAATCCTTCGTTGACCTGCGTACCCAGATCGGCCGTGTGCACGAAGGGTGAGTGCAGGCAAGTAGGGCGAGGCATAGCAACCTATAGCCAGTTCCAACGGTTAACCCTTGGATTTATAGGTTAAGATTTTGTTACCTAGAAAACGATGAACCATATAACCAATATAACCACAAAAGATATATTAATGGAGTGAAGTGATCTTTCCAAGCTCTGAATAAATCAGGTTGGAGGCTAACAAACTATGAGAATTCTTTCTGATGCACGAAGTGTCGAAGTGCATGGAATTTTCTACTTAAACTACCTTGGCTTTTTCACTTTCACCCTGAAGTGTTAAATTTCCCAAAGGGTTTAATCATACAATACTTCCAATGTGTAGTTTAGATTTCCAGTTTGAGAGAACATAGACAGGTTTGTTCCTTATCTTTGTATTTTGGGGCATTTATATTCAAACATGTCCTCAGATCTCTGTCGGAAGGGGTCCCTGCTCTGCTTTTAATTTGCTGCTGTGATTATATGTGTAATTCCTGCTAAATTCTCTTCATGTCTGCCATGTAATTAGGCAGAGGAGCAGCCTTTGTTCTGCATTTGAGAAGCAATTAGTCATGCTTTTTGCCTATCTCCTTTATTTCTTGTTTTTGCTTTAAAAATAAATTAGAGCTTTGTTTTTTTTTTGGCTTTTGTCCTCAAAACAAATGGAGGGATACCATGTATACCACTTGCAGCCCTAGTGGCTGCATAAGAAAAGAAGCTAAAGTTCCATCTCTTTGGACTAAACTAGGAAAGGTTGGGATGGGGCCCTTCAGAACTAATGGGCAAGGTTTCCATGCTAAAATGTTAGCCAAGGGCAGAGTGGGAGCTATTGTAAGCCAAATATGAGAAAGGTAAAATATTCCCACCTCCAGGCAATAGAAAGATGGTACATATAATCCCTGTGTATCAGAGAGTAAACAAATAAACAAAAAAAAAGACAAAAATGTTGTGGCACTTTAAAGACTAAGTGGTATTTTAATTTTGCTTTCTCAGGTCTACTTCCTGATCCACGAAAGCTAACATTAAAATACAACAGTTAGTCTTTAAAGCGGGAGTTCTCAACTTTTTAAAGCCAGGGACCAGGCCATGCTCCCTCAGATAGCTTCGTTTGTCGGATGGCCATTTTGCCCTTCCTCCACTACATGGCACTTCCTGGTGTGGTGGAGGGGTTGGGAGTCACATGAAATGGAGCCAAGGGCCACATCCGGCCCACATGCCACAGGTTGAGAATCCCTGCTTTAAAGTGCCACAACATTTTTGTCTTTGTTTTGTTTTGTTTACTGTCTGATATGCTTGAAACACAGACAAAAATGGCTACTATCTCAAAAATGTCAACTATGATCCCTGTGGTCAACTGACCAGCTGCTTACTGAGTGAATGCTATATTATTTCATGGGTGTGTGTACTGTATGCTAAATTGTGTTTTAAATTGGGCTTTTAATATAATTATTAATTGCCACTTTTGTTTATTGTAGGGGTTGCCAACCTTTTAAAGTTGGGGGCTGGGTCATGCTCCCTCAAATAGTTCAAGGGGCTGGACTGGTGGTCCTCCCCCCATATATGGTTGCTGTAAACGCATCCGCAGCTGTCGTAAACACATTTACAACAGCCGTAAATGAGTCTGTGGCAGATTCTTTGTGAGTTGGGCGGCTATATAAATATGAAAAAAGAAAAGAAAAAAAGAAGAAGAATTCTGGTGGTGGCAGCTGGAGCAATAGTGGGGGTCGGATTATTTGGTGCTGTGGGTTGTATCTGGCCCATGGGCCGTAGTTAGCCTACCCCTGGTTTAATGTCTTGATTCTAGTATTTTATTCTTGTGAGCCACTTAGAGTCCACTTCTTGACAAAAAGATGTCCTACAAAGACAGTTAATGAATAGGTACACTTGTAAGAGAGAATCACATATGGTGATTTTAAGATCTAAGAAAGCTCCTTGAGAAGATAAATGATGAACCTTAGTTCAGCTCACCACCCTAAGTATCATTTTTGGAGATGGCCTTTTGCCCCTCACACCTACTCTGTGCCTGAATAAGGGAGTACAATAAAAAGGCAATTGGTCATGTTTCTCTCTGATTCTTTTTTCAAAGAGCAAGATGAGGAGCGTTACTTCTTTACATTTCCTGTGCTTTCTCTTCAACCCCATTTTTCCTAGATCTGACATTAGCCATGCTGCAACTAAGTTGCAGTGGACTTTGATGATTAAATGTGTTTCCAATCTTTGGTTTTGGGACTTCAATTTCCAGAAGCCTACAAGTCAATCCCCCAAAGCACTGGTCATACAATGTACTGACTTAGTCTTCTGGGAATTGAAGCCCACCAGTATTCTGTGGAACATAGTTTGGGAAACACTTATGACTTTCTCCTCCTTTTCTAATAACTAAGCCTCCTTCTAAATGTTTCTTTAAAAAAAAACCACATCTAATCACAACACATGAGTGCCTGATTCAACACAAGGGATCTGTGGATGTGCAGTTCAATTATTTTAATGCCTCTGGGTTTTTAGCACTATCTGGAAATGCACAAATATCTCTGATTTAGTTCATGCTTATATATTTGTCCAAATCAACTCATATCTCTAAATCATCACAGTAGCTCTGATGATATGAGTCATGAGTCAGATAAAAACAGGCAGATTCATATCTGGTGCTGAGTCATGCCTGGAGATTTGCACTTCATCATTAGGAAGCTTTCTTCTGTGTCAAGAAGAGCACAAGCAGGAGGTGCTTTAGGTAGTTGAAACATTAGTGTAGAATTTCCAGAAGCAAAAATGGAAGCAGAAGCTCACAATACAATGGGCTGCTGCATTCCTCTCTGTCGCATGAGCTTCAGATTGCTGTTTTCTAGCTTGCTTCTTGGGAAGGACCCAGAAACCCAAAACTTCCTTTGTAGGCTCCTTCCTCTCAGCCTAACTGTAGACTAAGTTGGAGAACCTTCAGCACTTCAATTGTTAAGATACCTTAAAACTGGGAAAGGCTTCTGGTAATTCGAGTTCAAGAACATCTGGAATTTTCTCAGATTTTCTGTGGTCCTGTTGTGTATTCAGTCAGAATTGCAAGTTGCTCAAGCAACGCCATGCAAAGACAAAATGGCAATTTCCCGCCATCAGAATTAGGAGCTAGATTTGGCGTGCAATCTCCCCTTCAGGGCGCACTCATTATGATAATTAGAGTTCTGTGATTGGTTACAACTTTGGATCCTGTTCCTGATTGGTTAATACTCATATATCATGTTATGATTATATATTATGTTATGATATCATAGTTATGATTGTCCAGCGGGTTACTACATTGTAGCAAGGAGTCACCACTGGGGAGACACTATATAAGCCCCACAGGTAAACAAGGGTGGGGCCGGGCCGGATCTATGCTTCCCATTACCGCTGCAGGTTAAGCCATGGAGGACTAACCTGGGGTCTTCTCTATACATGCACCCACAGGGTGTAGTTTAGTGTATTGCCACCTACAGTAGAATTCAGAGAGACCGATTACATGGGACTTGTGTAGCCATCTGATGATCGGATAGCCTTGTAATAGTAACCAGAAGGACTTTACAAAATATTCTTTAGTTTTGCCTTTTGCATGGTTTATCCTCAACTCTATTGCCTGCTCCCCTCCCAATCTTCATCTGACATTTTTTGAAGCTCCATTTGATGGGTCCCTCAACACCCAAAGGAATAAAAGAGGAAGTAAATATTTTTGATGGGTTATTTTGCCACTGAGAAAGAATGTAAAGCATTTTTATTGGTTTGCACTATCCATACGTTTTTGCACCACAGCTTCTAGCATCTACAGTGACTTGGCCTGATGGGACTTGAAATCCAAAGCATTGGAAGAGGGTGGCAAATTGGGGGCAGTTGTTGTAAAGATTTCTTCCTCCTCTGATGGCTGCATTTTGAATTTGTTAGCTGAAATTCAACCTCAGAGGATGGATTTAACAAGGGAGTTCTGGTCTCACTGCTAAGCCCAGTCCAGCCGGATTCTTTTGGAGTGAAGATGAGAACAAATACACATGGATTAGTGGTTTGGCTACTCAGCTTCCTCATCTATAAAATGAGGACAAATCCCTTCTCCCTGAAGTGCTCCAAGATTAATTAACTAATGCTGAGAAAGCTCCTTGAAGATGAATATTAAGTTATATGTGGAGTCATTTGACACACACATACACATTTTATTCCAAAGACTGGATTTCTGTATAGAAGACAGCATAGTATTTAAGGAAAACAAGGTTTCACTTTGACTTCTGATTATTTTACAGATTAAGAATTTAGCATGCATATGCTAGTACAGTTCTGTAATAGACCAAGGGTTTTAGTGTTGAATCATCAAGACTTATTAATTAGGAGGGGCAGTGACATCATAAGAGCCCCATGGCATAGCAGCTCCCAGCTCCAGCTAATTTCTAGAGCTTGGAAAAGTTATGTTTGGAGTGACTAGAAGTCCGAAATCAACCCATCAGCTATTCTGCTTGGAGGATTTGGAAAGCTGTAACACAGACAAAATCCAGCGTGAGTCCTAACTAGAACAGACCTGTTAAAATTAATGGAATATTGTGGTCACTACTTACGTGAATCTCATTCATTTCAGCGAGTCTACTATAGATGGGAGAAGAACCAATCTGTGTAGTCATGGGAAAACTACACAGTTCCAAGGCACCCCCAGAATAAGGGACTAGCAAGCCACTTCTGTGAATTCTTTACCCAGAAAACCATGGGAAAAGGTCGCCATAAGTCACAGTTGACTTAACAGCACATCATCATCGCCATCGCCATCGCCATCGCCATCGCCATCGCCATCGCCATCGCCATCGCCATCGCCATCGCCATCGCCATCGCCACCGCCACCGCCACCGCCACCGCCACCGCCACCGCCACCGCCACCGCCACCGCCACCGCCACCGCCACCGCCACCGCCACCGCCACCCTTTCCAGGGTATTCTATGAATGTGTTCTAAGATTTTGGATAGCCTTCATGAGAGTTCCAAATGATTTATCCCTCTTCCACAGAATAAATGCTTGTCCAGGTGTCTTTGGTTCAGAAAGCAATTTCTATGAACTTTTTTAAAAAAAGTATTGATTTTTGCCAACTCTATTAGAGGCTTAGTGCTGTTCCATTGAACCACTCAAACTGTAAAGCCTTCATGCAGACCTTGATTTGTCTTTTTCTGAAGTAACACATACCTGCAAGACTAGTTATACTGTAAATCTATTGGAAAACACTATTCCATTTCATACATCTTTCATTTTACTTTATTTCTTTTTAAAACAATTTCCTTTGTAAGTTTCACACTCCTCTTACTGGCTTTGCATTCTCCAGTGTTGAACTGTCTGGTCTTGAAAAAAGAAAAGAAAATGAAAACAGCATGCCCAGCTAGTTATCAGATACAAATTGTGACAGACAAATGCAGCAGATTGTGGTGGTGCAATGGGATGTGTGTAGTTTGTGACAAATCAGTGAAGGAAATGTGAATTAACTTCTGTTCTCTCACTGTGAAGCCACAACTGTAGCCACACAAACAGGAGGGAAAAACCTTCTACTTGCAGTTCTATTTGGGGGAACCTGTAGGTGGCACAGTTCAAAGGAACTGCCTTAAGAAGTATCAGAGAATAAACAAAACAAAATAAAAACAAAAATGTTGTAGCACTTTAAAGACTATTATATTTTAATGTGAGCTTTCGTGGATCAAGTCCACTTCATCAGACATGGGAGTGGAAAAATTCATGTCTTAAGAAGGCTTTCCTCCCTCAACACTCATTTCTATAAGTTATCGTGCAGCAGAGCAAATAAAAGTTCTACAAGGCAATTCTAGAAATGAGAGTGACCCAAACAAAAATGATAACTTTGAAACTGGACTTGAGATCAGCACAAAATTTGAAACAGTTGCAGCAGATACCTGCTCTTGCTCTGTGCCAAACATTTGGGTATGTTTGGGCAAAAGGTTTATGAGTTATGCCTTTTTAAAGGCAAAGCTGATTTACCCACCACCTCCTATGTAGGAATAAGCGAAACCTTCCTGGTTATTCCTATATTTTCCTTTTATGTGCATGGTGGGATAACCCCAGTGATGCGCTGCTCCCGGTGCCCACAGGTGCACGGGCATCGGTAGTGGAAATTTCACCAGGCCATGCCCACTTGGCTGGCCATACCCACCTCCCTACCCCAGCCCATGGTATGGCTGGCCAAGTGGGTGTGACCCACAGAGTTAGCCATACCCACAGACTTAGCCACACCCAGGGTGTGGGTAGTAAATTTTTTTGCAGCGCAGCGCTAGATAACCCACGTTTATTCATTTTTGCTCAAGTGAGAGTTCAACTTGACTTTATTGAGTACTCTCTTTTCTGCTTGTCTTGCTGTCTGTGGAATCTGTAGGGCTGTCTTCCAACACCACATTTAAAATTACTTGATTTCCCCTCCCCCACTGTCTTTCCCCACTGTCTTTCTTTCACATAGTATGGATGATTGTATTGTATTGTATTGTATTGTATTGTATTGTATTGTATTGTACTGTATTGTATTGTATTGTATTGTATTGTATTGTATCTCAGTCGGCACTATTCATGGATGGAGCAAGGAATGTCAAATGGGGCTCCAGGGACAATATTTGTGCTCACTTCCATTCACATAAGGACACCATGGAAAAATCCCAGAAACTGGCTTCTCACCCAAACACAAAGCAGTCATCAGAGCTATTTTTCAGCAAACGTGAATGCTGGTAAACAAAAGAGAATATTCTGTCTTTGCTGCTTCCATTGGCAACATCAACATTCAGACTGCCCTTTGCTATGTAAAGCTTGGCAACATTTTTCCTGCTGGCAACATGGACAGTATATGTTGCAGGAATATCAGGCCATTTCCTGGCAATTTGAATTGTAGATCCAAAAGCACAATACAGTATCCTACATACATAAAACAAAGGGTGGGGGGTTGTTTTTTTTTTTTTGAAAATTTGAATTTATTTTCAATATTCTCTGTTACTTATTTCTTGTATTTAATGCTTTTCTTAAATTTTTAATATTTGCCATTATGCTGTACAGTTTTAATTTTTTAAAAAAATCATGTATCAGAGAGGCAGATAATTGGTAGCAGAGGTCACCCTTGCTCGAAAGCCAGTCATATCCGACTCTAGGGTTCAGTGCTCATCTCTGTTTCATAGCCGAAGAGCCAGCGCTGTCTGCTTCTGCAGACGTTTCCATGGTCATGTGGCAGGCATGACTAGACACTGAAGCACGTGAAATGCTGTTTACCTTCCCACCAAAGTGATCCCTATTTATCTACTTGCAATTTCTTGCTTTCAAACTGCTAGGTAGGCAGGAACTGGGACAAAGACAGGATCTCATTCCGTCCTGCAGTATTCGGGCATCGAACTGCTGACGTCATGCCTTCCAGTCAGTGTCTTAGTCACCTGAGCCAGTGTAGTCCAAGTTCCAAGTGTCTCTGCCATCCTACCATTTCAGTTGATCTTTCTTTAGTCATCATAAACCAGTAAGGTGATGGTGATTATCATGATACCTGTCTATCTGCTATGATCTGATGTGTAGCAGATACAGCTTTGATTCCACTCCTGAATGCATGTAATAGTCATTGGCCAAGAGAAAAGAGAGCCTCATGTGAAAGAACTTTTGATTGAAATGTGCTGACTGCATCACTATTTACTCAAGGAGTCCCAGGAAAACCTGTACATGGGATTGGAATTCAAGAGGCAAACGAAGAGCTGGAGGAACCATGGTATCTGTCTATTTTAACAGCTGTACCAAAGATGGTCGCAGTTGAATTCAAAGGACTACATTACAAGAGAAAGGCTCCAACTCTTTACATCCACGTCATTCTCCTGAACCACCTCCACATCATATATGTACCATGCAGGGAAAGTTATGCAAATACATATTCGTGGCACAACGAGGGGTGCATAAAACAGCAGGTAATCCTGCCAACCTAGCAGTTCAAAAGCGATAAATTAAAAGTAAATAAATAGGTACCACTTCAGTGGGATGGTAAAACAGCGTTCCATGCACTCCAGCATCTAGGCATGCCTGACACATGTCCACGGAAACATTTGCAAATGGAGACACGCTGGCTTTTTGGCTATAAACAGAGATGAGCACTGAACCCTAGCGTTGGATACAACTGACTTTCAAGCAAGGGTGACCTTAACCTAATATTCATTCATTCATTCATTCCCCACACTTTTGACATACGCACCACTCAGGGCAGCAAAGTAGGTGGTATCACCTTTCCCAATTCCTTCAGGAATTTTCCTTGCATGACAGAAACAGTTTCTGCTTTAGAGTACAATTACTAGTATTTCCCAGTCAACGTGGCTGGGTAAACTTCTCCCTTGCCTTGAAAGTCAGTTGTGTCTAAGGGGTGGTATTCAGCTCTATTTACAGCTAACGAGCCAGCACTGTCTCCATCTGCAGACGTTTCTGCGCCCATGTGGCAGGCATGATTAGACCAAACACAAGTTAGAGCTGCTATTAAAGCCTACCTTGTGGCGATGAGGGTGGTGAAGCATCAGTACTTCACCTCCCTCATTGCCTCTGCTGATAATCATTCAGCGGCCCTGTTCCGGGTTACCAGGTCCCTTCTGGGTAAGGGGGGGGGCTGGTCCTGGGTGGCAGGGATCAGCTGATGATTTTGCTGACCATCTTGCAGAGAAAGTTGCTTGCATCCGCTCGGGGTTTAATCCTGATGTGGAAATTGTTCGCCGGGGGGGGGCTGGAGCGGAGTCTAGCATGTTATCTGGGATCGGTTTGATCCCGTTGCCCCTGATGAAGTGGACAGGCTCCTCGGAGCTGTGCGTGATACCACCTGCTTACTTGATCACTGCCCGGCCTGGCTAGTTAGAGCTGCCAAGGCAATGACGGGCAGTTGGGTCGGTGCGATGGTGAATGCCTCTTTGCGGGAGGGGTGGTTCCGGCAGTTTTCAAACATGCGCTGGTTCGCCCTCTCCTGAAGAAGCCATCGCTCGACCCTACTGTTATTTCTAATTTCAGATCCATCTCCAACCTTCCCTTTGTGGGGAAGGTGTTGGAAAAAGCAGTGGTCCGGCAGCTCCAGGGGGTTCTGGATGATACGGATTATCTGGACCCATTTCAGTCAGGTTTCAGGCCCAGTTATGGTACTGAGACGGCATTGGTCACACTCTTGGATGATCTTTTGTGGGAGCAACCCCTCGGTCTTTGCTCTTCTTGACCTCTTAGCGGCTTTCAATACCGTCGACCACGGTATCCTTCTGGGCCAGCTCCGAGGAGTGGGTGCCCAGGGCACTGTGTTGTCCTGGTTTTCCTCTTTTCTGATGGGTTGGACTCACTCGGTGTCTTTAGAGAGTGGGTTGTCCAGCCCTAGGTTGCTTCCATGTGGGGTGTCTCAGGGCTCACTACTCTCACCTCTATTGTTTAATATCTACATGAAACCGCTGAGTGAGATCATTCGTTCCCACGGGGTGAGGTATCATCAGTATGCAGATGATACCCAGCTGTACATCTCTGCTCATGGGGACCCGAGTGATGCAGTCGAAGTCCTGACCAGGTGTCTGGAGGCTGTTCGGGTCTGGATGGGGGACAATGGGCTTCAGCTGAATCCTGGCAAGACTGAGTGGCTTTGGGTGCAGGGTCCCATGTTATCCCGGGAGTTACCATATTTGGTCGTGGCTGGAACATCTTTGCCTCAGTCAGATCCGGTGCACAATCTTGGGGTCCTCCTGGACTCGCGGCTACTGCTCAAAGAGCAGGTGGCAGCCATGGCTAGGAGGGCCTTTGCACAGCTTCGTGTTATTTACCAATTGCGCCCGCTCCTGGACCGGGACTCTTTGCTCATGGTCACTCATGCTCTGGTCACCTCCAGATTGGATTATTGTAATGTGCTCTACATGGGGCTGCCCTTGGTGACCATTCCGAGGCTTCAGCTGGTCCAGAATGCGGCTGCCCGGGTTGTGATGGGGCTCGGGCATTATACTCGGGCCTCACCACTTCTCTGGGAGCTGCACTGGTTGCTGGTGTGTCTCCGGGTGCAATTCAAGGTGCTGGTTTTGACCTTTAAAGCCCTATATGGCATTGGACCAGGTTACTTAAGAGACCGCGTCGCCACAAGGAATTTAGCCCCTCCTACTAGGGCAGACAGGAGGGGCTCACTGGTGGTCCCATCAGTGAAAGAGGTACATCTTACTGGGACCAGGAAAAGAGCCTTTTCCGTGTCTGCCCCAGCCCTGTGGAACCTCTTACCACCTGAGTTGTGGCTCCAGACGGAACTACTTCCCTTTAGAAAGATGCTGAAGACATGGCTCTTCCAGCAGGTTTGGGGCACACTTGACTCTACCAGTCAGGCTCGGTGTCTGATTTAGCCTATGTGAGGGGCTGCCCCCTGGCCTGGTTATTCTGTTTTAATGGGGGTAGGGTGGGGGTGGGTTGTTTGTTTAATGATGATATGTTTGTGTTTTTAATGTTGGTTTTAATTGGGGCTTTTAGATCTGTTTTAATTAATGTTGTTTTATTGTAATTTTTTACTATTAGCCGCCCTGAGTGGTGTACCCACCAGGAGGGTGAGATATAAATGCGTAGAAATAAATAAATAGACACCAAGGCACATGGAATGCTGTAACCTTTCCTTTCCCACCAAAAAGGTACATATTTACCTATCTGCAAATGTCTTGCTTTCAAACTGCTAGGTTGGCAAGAGCTGGGACCGAAGATTGGAGCTCAGTCCATTGTGTAGCACTTGGGTCTCAAACTGCTGACCTGCCAACCTTCCGATCATCAAGCTCATGGCTAGTGGGTTGCAAATGTTCTTCTAGAACAAATAGATCCTAAAGTCCAAACAAACCAGAATGAAAATGTCATTGAAACTGAAAATGAATTTGAGAGCAGAATAGAGATAGCTGTGATCCACCACACATGCAGTATGTATATATGAATGTGTGTGTAAAAAAAAAAAAAGGGGGGGGGACCACCTATACAATGCAAGCATTCCTATGGATCTGCAAGGGCATGTATGCAAATAAACATTTCATAGAGAGGATAGATATTGGTGAAGCTTGCAAAATTTTAAAAATAAGAGTGACACATGAGGATATTTGTTCCTCTTTGACAAGTTACCTTTGAATGTGTATATGTGTGTGTTATTTTCACTTATCTAAGAGCCATTCAGATATAAAATAGCCATGGTCCTTGGTTTGTATTATATTTCCATCCATCTTCTTTTCTGCCCGCTCCTCCTGCCCCACCCTGGTTCACATCAAGAACTGGAGCTGTCACACACACTGTGATCAATGAAATTGTCATACTGATTCAAACTTGCTTGTCTGAAAACCAGATTAGCCTATATATCTGCCCGTAAGGGGGAAGTGTCAGGGGGCTGCTAGGGCTGCTAGGCAGATCTAAAAATAGGAGATGTCATGGGCGATATTGATCCATTTGCTGAAAGCAGTGTAGCAAGTCAGGTGTTTGATAGGATAGGTTATGTTTGGAGATGCAAAAATAATGACATGTTTATAGCCCCTTTATGGGAAAGAGCTTAAATGTGAGACAGCTGTCAAGGTAGGTCAAAATGCAAGGCAACCAGAATAGTGATGCCCCTTTAATTGCTAGCTTGGGATGTGCTGCTGACAGCTTCAGAATACTGTTGTAGCAATTTAGTGCTATGCATAAATGCAAGCAACCCTGCAGCCTTTCAGCGATGTATTCAATTTGATATAGCTGTCTCCCTGGCATGGCATTTCAAATTCTGCATGCATTTCTCAGTTAGGTGGAATCAGGATGAAGGAGATTTCAGGTCTGCTAGTAAGGAAGAAGCATTTTCCGAAAGGGGTGCCATGTTGGCATGTTTCACCTAAGACAACAAAAAGCACTGTGGACTTTCAGGTTTAACAAACGTAGTGTGTCACAAATTGTTGTGAATTGTAGACCACCTTCACTGGATGCATGGACTGATGATCTGGAATATCATATATATACACACCAGAGCTGGGCATGTTTAAAGACCAATTTCAGGCCATCATAGGCCATGTGCAAACTACAAAAGTTAGTAGTCCATTTCCTGTTTTGAAAGATTAATGTTTGTTCTTCAAGTGCTGGATCTAATTCTGAATATTGGCTATCAATGGCTATCAGACATGAAGTTTGTCTTGGGAACAGTATAATGCAATATCATGCCTTCCATATGCCTTCTGCATCGCAGTGTAACACCTGTACCACTGATTCAGTTGTGTGAATCACTTTCTGGTCTTGAGCCCTTTTGGCATGCAAACACCTCATTGGCCCCAGGTCAGTATTGATTAACCTGTTGCCCTCCATCAAAATGGATTCAAGTGGGATTCAATTTACTTTGGGACCATCACCCTTCCCTGTGGACTTCGCCACCCAAGGCCATTCGTCCACAGGGTTGTCATGCTAGTTAACCGCTGCCTGATAATCGGTGTTGAGTTGCTGTCAGTATGGTCTACTCTATTACCATAGCAGAATAACCTGGCCAGATTAATGTTTAGGAAAGTTAAACAATGCACGGAGGCTCTAAAGCAGGGGTTCTCAACCTTTTTACACTACAGGCCTGACCAAGCCCCCTGGACAGCTGATCGGGCTGGACCATGCCCTCAGAAGTGGAAGCATTATGGCTGTCATAAATGCGGTCATTTTCGTGTTTACGACAGTCACAGGCTCATTCACACATGTGTGGGTGCATTTTATGGCCAATGTAAACGCGCCTGCTTTCACTTCCAGGTGTAGCAACAGTGGCAACAGGCCAGATGGAATGGCGCCATGGCCCAGGGCCAGCCTGTGGGCCATAGTTTTGTCTAAGGCCTATTTGGAAAATAAATTGTTACCACTAGACATTTCCCCAGAGCTTTGATTTGTCCTTTTTTGTCAGAAAGAGAAGGAACTAGAGGAGAGCGAAGAGTTGCAAAAACAGTCTTGGGGAAGCCCATGAAACCCCAGGACTACCCACTTCCAGAATTAGACAAACATGAAGAGTGGAAAGAGAGCATCTAAATAACACTCCTGCCCCTCGGTAGCCCAACCAACCAATTTAAAAAGAAAGAAAAAATGTTTCAAAAATTCCTCTTATGTCCATTAGAAGAAATGTGCAGAAATTCTAACAACCCCTCTCCCTGCATACATGCCCCCACTCTCAAGTTTATTTATTTTTTTTACAAAATAAAATGGACTCTGATTTCTTTAAAAAACTTTTTTGTAAGAAAATTAATTTAAGATTGGGGTCATGACTGTGGCACTCCAGTATTCAGTTGTGGTGTTTTTGAACCACAATCAGGCATACTCTTGGCAATGGCCATCTTGTTGTGCAAGCTAATCTTTCTCCCACTAGGTCAGGAGAAAGGAACTACAGAATGGATTCACCCAAAGGTAGCTTCATTTTGGCAGTTTAAAGTCTGACCTACACGAAAGAAGTAGTGGGTACGTGCAACTGCCTGATCTTTCAAGATCGACTTCCTGCTGTAGACATTGAGGTCAGATATAAATTAAATGGGCAGGATTGTCCCCAGTGTTGGACTTCTGTTTACACTAAATGAAGCAGAGTGTAAATGAGATAAGCAACCTTTCTCTCCACTTCAGCTATTTCCAAGCATCCAAAAACCTGGCAGCCAAAAAGCGCTTCAGGGTTAACAGCAAAAAAACGTACTGCTTTCATGAGCATCAAGTTGGATTTTAGTTTGAAAGTAATGACCATGACAAATTACATTACAGTATTAATACATGGCACACAAAACTTGTTGACAACATAAGCAACATCCTTTTGTAATGGTATGTTTTGAAGGCAAAACTGACCAACAATGTTGCTTTGTGAACAATGTTCATTTTCATTAAACTGTAGAACATCTAGTAGAAATGAATGCTAATGGAGTTTGCACATTGGAAGGGCTTAGTGAGTTTTACTATTTACTGTTCAAACATTATAGGCAGCATTAAAAATGGCAATATTGAAATGGCAAATAGACTAGTACAAGTTATTAAGAAAACCAGAACCACATTTCTGCTTTAATCAATAGTTTGGGTTACTCTTCCCCAGTTTTCTTGAAATTAATATCAAATAATTACAATGAGCACAGGACAAAGCAATCAGTCCTGTCATGAATGGTGACAAAATGCACTTCCACATTTGCTTGCAATGGAGGTAGTGGTAGCTGAGGGCATAACCAAAGACCACTTCAAAAATTGTCTTTCTTCTATATAAAAACCAGTTCCACCTAAGATATTACATGTAAACTATAGCCTTGCTCAGGTGTTCCAGATGAACATTTGGTAGGAAGAAGTGGGGACATGCATGGTATTCCTGCCTCCAGGCTCCCACATTCTTTTTTGTGCACCTTCCTAACCTCCTGTTCAAAGATAGTCCCCATTTTGATGTTCCAAAGAAGGGAATAAAAAGAAGAATCTTGAGTGATGGTCCCTCAGCTCCAAAACATCCTTCCAAGCAAAGCTTGCTTGTAACCTGCAATGTTAAATTTCCACCTCTAGCCAATATTTTCACATTCCTAGGCTAAAATCAGTCTGGCCAGGTTATCCTGTTATGGTAATAGAATACATCATACTGTCAGCAACTCAACGGCGAGTGTCAGGCAGTGGTTATCTAACCTGACAACCCTGAGGACTAATGGCCTTGGGTGGCAAAGTCCACAGGGAAGGGTGATGATACCCAAATGGATTAAAACCCACTTGAATCCATCTTGGTGGAGGGCAGCAGCTTCATCAATACTGGGCTGGGGCTGATAAGGATTTTGCATGCCAAAAGGGCTTAAGATCAGAAAGTAGAACTGGATCAGTGGTACAGGTGTCATGATGTGATGCGGAAGGCAGATGAACTGCTTTACTGCTTTATATTCACAGGACAGTCTTCATGGCTGATCACCATGAGGATCACCAATATTCGGATTCAGATATATATATATATAAGAACAATGGCACACATTATTCCAGCCTTTTGGCAGTCACCTGTTATATACCTGGGTGCACAAACGAATGTGCGGGCAATGCACAACTTAAATATTTCTGAGTGTGTAATGGACAGCTGGCAAGATCATGAAGATTACTCACACAATTTCTGGTTTACGTTGTACAATCCCAATAGGATTCTAGCCCTACTGTCTAACATATACCATTTTAGTCCCTAAGATACTAAATCGTACAGGCTTTTGCACCTGTATTATATTTTATATTAACTTTTGTACCTGTATTATATTTTATTAGCTTTTGCACCTGTATTATATTTTATACTGCACAATTTATCTTGTATGTTTCTTTTCATGCTGGTTCTATGTTTCTATTGTTATTGTATTGTGTCTCTTATATGCTTAAAATACACTGTTAAAAATACAGGGAAGTCTATTTATTAGACATTTAAGAAATCAGGTAAGTAAACACATTCTTCAAGTACATGTGCCTGGCCTTTAGTCAAAAATAAGCTTGTGTCTCCACCCATCCCATGCATATAAGCTGACTGGATTCATCAGCCTGACAGCGGTGAAGGTACAATGTCGGCACGTTTTAATTCAAAATGCACACCCACACAGAGTAATCAGAAGAGTAAGAGGGAAACAGTTTTAAGATACTTGCATGCCCTGGTTTACAGAGCACAGTCCTGTGTTCAGATGGCTGTTCAGGTTCAGTTTAGAAAGAAATGGGAGAAGAGAGGCCTTGACTGCACCAACAGCTGATTATTGGCCGTTAGTACCTCAATAGTACACCAGACATGCAAGCATTTAAGCCATTTATTTGGTCATGGCCTTCTTTGCTGTGGTGAGATATATTGTATGTCTGTCTAAATCTGAGTAATTATTTTTAAATTTACAGCTCTAAAGGGCTATGAGATTTGTCAAGTTGTTGTTATTATATGTCCTCAAGTCACTTCTGACTTTTGGCCACTCTAGACAGTTTTTGGCATACACAAGATGTCCATTCAGTAGTTGATCGCTGCCATGCCTGGTAACTTTCCATAGACAGATGAGAATTTGAATTTGGCTCTC
Source organism: Bradypodion pumilum (assembly GCA_035047305.1). Lineage (NCBI taxonomy): Eukaryota > Metazoa > Chordata > Lepidosauria > Squamata > Chamaeleonidae > Bradypodion > Bradypodion pumilum. The sequence continues at coordinate 43,451,779 of JAWDJD010000004.1, forward strand.
CTGAGTCCTAATCTGATATTATGTTCACTGTGCCACTCTTTCTCATGTGATAAATAAATATTATACAACTAGCAAGCAAATTCTTGTTCTTACGCACTGTAAAGTCGGAACTGATTTATAGCAACCCTGATGGGGCTTTCAACATAGGTGAGATATTTAAAGAATGGGTTTAACAGTTCTACATCTCCAGGGAGTTTCCATGACTGAGCAGGGATTTGAATCCAGCTTCTGGAGTCCTAATTAGATGCAAGATGCACCTCACTGTGTTTTAACTACTATTTCTGCTAATTAATATCTCAAACAGACGGACTGTAGTTTTGTGTAGAGCAAGCACTCTATAAATAGGACATGAGGCCATCTTAGCTTCCCCAGCTCTTTTAACAATCCTTTTCCTCCTACCTTTCTGTGTCTGTGTTTGTTGTCTGAACCAAAATAACAAGGACTGGAAAAAACTTCCCCACGTTTTTAAATAACGAAAAGGGTGTGTGTGTGTTTGTGGGTTGTTGTTTTTTTTTGCATACACAAGAATGCTGGTACCTTTGTGCCTTCTAGTGGTATGGGGAGTAATGATGCCACATTTTTACGGCTGTCCATCATTCTTGGGGGTCCCCAAAATTTCTCTTTTAAAAGTATTGCCCACCAGAGGGCACAACTGGACTGTTCAGTTAATTTGTAAGACTTTTTTTTAAAGATGATGTCATGAAGAAATAACAGGTGAGTGTGGACCATGGAAGCAAGTGGATCCTCCAGATTTCATAAGTTTACATGCGTGGCCCCCAAACTTCTGGAGTTTGCCACTCTTTCCTAAAGCCACTCAACGTCCCTATAACTGAGCTTAATTTTGGAGTATTCTGACCTCCAAGCTCTCAAACATTTCATGTCCACATTTAGACACAAACACACATGCTGAATGTCAAGCTGTATCTAAGAATAATGGTAGTTTCATTCTGACCCTAAATATTTGATAAAATGGTGTTATCTCTGCCCATGCTTCAGCACCAACATATTCTCTCTAACATGATGTTATAATACTGTGATTAATTCTAAATGGTGGAGATGGAACTTCCAATTTGTCAACTATGAATCATGTCAAGATAGCAAACCTTTTTAGTTCATTGACAATGAGGAAGCAAACTCGTATGATTAAAATTGCTAGACTGTGGGAGGGATCTTTAATTGAATAGCTAGAAACCACAGCTGTACAAATCAAGTAAACATTGAAAGGTAGACCACTGAGGAAACTAGTAAAAAAGAAACTGAAAGGGAAAATTGAGAGAGTCCAAGTGGCATGGAGGCTGTTTACAAAAACAATAACAGAGGCCCAATTGGAATGCATACCCAAAAGGAAAAAGGGCACTGCCAGGTCCAAGAGGACTCCAATGTGGCTTACAGGAGCTGTTCGGGAAGTGATCAAGAGCAAGAAAAGCTCATTTAGAAGATGGAAGGCTTGTCCAAATGAGGACAGCAGGCAGAAACATAAATTCTGGCAGAACAAATGCAAGGCAACAATCAGGAAAGCAAAGCAAGACTTTGAGGAGCGTATAGCTAAAAATACTCAGAGGAATAACAAAGACTTCTTTAAGTACATTAGAAGTAAGAACCCAACTAGGAAGGCCATTGGACCATTAGATGACAATGGAAGGCAAGGGGTTATCAAAGAGGAAACAGAGATTGCAGAGAGACTCAATGAATTCTTTGCTTCAGTATTCACTGAAGAAGATAGAGACCAAATGCCCAAAACAGAACCTATCTTCGTAGGGAGGGAAACCGAAGAATTAAGCAAGATAGAAATAACCAGGGAGGAGGTCCTTGCATGTCTTGTTAAGCTAAACACTAACAAATCCCCAGGACCAGATGGCATCCATCCATGAGTTCTCAGGGAACTTAAAGATGAAATTGCTGATATCCTAGCCAAAATATATAATCTTTCCCTCAAATCAGGCTTTGTGCCTGATGACTGGAAGGTAGCGAATGTAACACCAATTTTCAAAAAAGGATCCAGGGGTGATCCAGGAAATTACCGGCCTGTCAGTTTGACATGTGTCCCAGGTAAAGTGATGGAAACCATCCTAAAAGATAGAATTAATAGGTACATAGAAGAGGAGGCGCTGCTAAAGGAGAGCCAACATGGCTTTTGCAAGGGCAAATCATGCCTCACTAATCTGTTGGAATTTTTTGAGAGTGTCAACAAGCATGTGGATAAGGGGGATCCAGTTGACATTGTTTATCTGGACTTTCAGAAGGCTTTTGACAAGGTCCCACACCAAAGGCTCTTGAATAAACTTACCAGTCATGGAATAAAGGGACAGGTCTTGTCCTGGATCAGCAACTGGCTAAGGGACAGGAAACAGAGGGTAGCACTAAATGGACACTTCTCCAAGTGGAGGGAAGTAAAGAGTGGGGTCCCCCAAGGTTCAGTACTGGGACCCCTGCTTTTCAACCTCTTCATAAATGATCTAGAGGTAGGAGTAAAAAGCAAGGTAGCCAAATTTGCTGACGACACTAAATTATACAGGGTAGTGAAAACTGTGAGAGATTGTGAAGAGCTCCAGAGGGATCTCTTGACACTGGGGGAGTGGGCAAAACAGTGGCAAATGAGCTTCAACATCAGTAAGTGCAGAGTGATGCATGTTGGGGCAAAAAACCCCAATTACATTTATAAACTGATGGGGTCTGAACTCTCTGCGACAAACCAGGAAAGGGACCTTGGTGTCCTGGTGGACAGCTCAATGAAGGTGTCAACCCAGTGTGCCTCAGCAGTGAAAAAAGCAAACTCAATGTTAGGGATCATTAGGAAGGGTATAGAAAATAAGTCAGCAAGTGTCATTTTGCCTCTTTATAAATCTATGGTGAGGCCCCATCTGGAATACTGTGTACAGTTCTGGTCGCCATACCTCCAGAAGGATATTATGGAGTTGGAGAAAGTACAGAGGAGGGCAACCAGAATGATTAGGGGACTGGAACACCTTCCTTACCATCTGAGGCTGCAACGGTTGGGCCTTTTCACTCTTGAACGACGGCGTCTAAGAGGTGACCTGATTGAAGTTTATAAAATCATGCACGGTGTGGACAAAGTGGATAAGGAAAAACTGTTTTCCCTATCGCACAACACTAGAACTAGGGGACACTCCATGAAACTTTTGGGTACTAGTTCTCAAACAAATAAGAGAAAGTACTTTTTCACCCAGAGGATTACTGGTCTATGGAACTCCCTGCCAGAAGAAGTGGTGACAGCTGTCAGTCTTGACAGCTTTAAGAAAGGATTAGACAAGTTCATGGAGGACAAGGCTATCAATGGCTATAATTATGGCTACCTAAGGACAACCTCCGGGTTGGAGAGATAGGCAGGATATCTCTCAATGCCATTTCCAGGGAATCCTAAGCAGGTGAAGGCATCTCCTTGGGAATACCCTGAAGGAAATGGTGAGCCACTGTGTGAGACAGAATGCTGGACTGGATGGGCTGTGGCCTGTTCCAGCAAGGCTGTTCTTATGTTCTTATGTTCTTATGCAAGAAGTTGTTTGAAAAGAATACACTTTTAATTGTATTTCATGAGGTTAGGTCACTGAAGACTCTTGATACCAGAACTGTGTTTGAGGTTTTAAAAAATTACCTTGTACTCTGTGCTTGTTTACATGCCAGCTGTACAGTACTTCCATTCCTTTTCAGCACTGAAGCATGAGGAAAGATGAAAACAGGTGCCAAGCTTTACATAACTAAAGGGCAGCTTGAATGTTGGCAACACATTCAATGGCAGCAATCAAAATGGTGTACATTCATATAGAGAATAGTACTTTTCACATAATACCATCCAGATAGCAAGCAAGATAAAATTGTATAACCTGAATCCCTTTTTCATCAGTTAACCACTTCTCACCCAAACACAAGGTTGACATTCCTCCTGAAAGCTGTAGTAATCATATTTGTGCAGTGTTGAGTCTCACAGTATATTTACAGAGAAGGAAAATCCACAAAAAATTATACAGGTACGATTAGGCTACATGTACTTAATGACTGGAATTGCCATATACTGGCAGTCCCTTTGGTAGGGCCCCTTTATTGTCTCCCTCCTTTTGTAGATTGGGTTTACAGTAAGTGAAAAAGCAATTTTCTGCATTTTGATTGTGTGGCAATGTGGCCCCTACTAGCTTCCCACATGCTGAAACTAACTGGGACAACTGGCGAAGACAAGAGTAGACAGTTATGATGCCTCTTCTGTTCTTCTGAAAAAAGTCTTAATATTTTGGAGAAGCAAAATAAAGAAGCCTCCTTATGCTTCTTCACCTTCCTCATGAAAAATCTACAAATGAATTATTTCAAGCTAAGGGAAAAAGGTAATGCAGAACAACAAGAAGAGTATCTTAGTTCTTGCTTACATAGTATGTGCAAGGCTCTGGGCTCAACTGGCCTCTCTTGGTAGCAGCTGACGTGGAAGATGCCTGCTTTTCACACTGTGGAAAGCCACTACAGATTAGAATAGAATATAGCCCAGAATATCAGTGATGGTGAACCTTGGCACTCCAGATGTTCTTAGACTTCAATTCCCAGAAGCCCTGATCAGCAGGAGTGCTGATTTGGGCTTCTGGTAATTGAAGTCCAAGAGCACATGGAGTGCCAAGATTTGTCATCACTGGCCTAGATGGAGAAATGTCTACAGAATATCCTTTTATGCTCATTGTCACTCATACTGGCTGAACAATAGTGATGACAATTATTTGTATTTGATTGAGGAGTAGTTAACTGATTAAAATGGAGTCTGTTCTTGGGATTTTCCCTTGCTTGATGTCTCTGTATGACTGGTAGTATGAGGATGGCACTACTCTTTTTGTGAATGTAAATAATCTTGGCTGCTGCCAATGGTGTTGTCAACATTCAGGCTGTCCTTTGCTATGCAAAATTTGCTATGCAAAATTTGCCGTCCTTTTTCCTGCTGGCAATATGAGCATGATATTATGCTGCAATATTGGTCCATTTCCTGGCATTATAAATAATGAATACAGAAATGCAATATCCCACATTTATAAACTGGGATTTTTTTGATTAATTGAATTTTTGATTTACACCATTGCACTGCATCAGTTGACAACATATATAAACAAATAAATGTCAAAAATTTAATCCTTTTAAAGTGTGTTAAACAAATCCCGGGAGCTACCATCTTTGATTCTGGATGGGGCTAGTTTGCCCCAGACAGACCCAGTGCACAACTTGGGGGTCCTCCTGGACTTGCGACTGCTGCTCGAAGAGCAGGTGGCAGCCATGGCCAGGAGGGCTTTCACCCAACTTTGGGTAATTCGCCAGTTGTGCCCGCTCCTGGACCGGGACTCCTTGCTCATGGTCACACATGCTCTGGTCACCTCTAGACTAGACTACTGTAATGTACTCTACATGGGGCTGCCCTTGACAACCATTTGGAGGCTGCAGTTGGTCCAGAACGTGGTTGCCCGGGTGGTGATGGGGTGTGGCCGTTATGCTCACGCCTCACCACTGCTTTGGGAGCTGCACTGCTTACCAATTTGCCTCCAGGTGCAATTCAAGGTCCTGGTTATTACCTTTAAAGCCCTACATGGTAGTGGGCCAGGATACCGTCATCCCAAGATCATCCATCCGTCCAACCAGAGCAGACTGGAGGGGCTCTCTACTTGCACCATCAGCTAGAGGGGCCAGTCTCTCTAGCACAAGAAGGAGGGCCTTCTCTGTGTCCGCACCGGCCCCATGGAACCTCCTGCCAGTAGGATTGCAGCTGCAGATGGAAGTGCTGCCCTTTAGGAAAGAACTGAAAACCTGGCTTGTGGTGCAGGTGTGGGGCGCCGATGGAGGGTTGTCCCCCACCTGCTGGCTGGTTTAACAGTTGAGAATTCTCTTTCTTTTTTTATGTGCGTGGGTGGGGTTTTAATGGGGTTTTATGTGTTTTTATGCATTTTTAGTGGTTTTGATATTGTCTATTTCTGTAAGCCGCCTAGAATCGTTGTCTAGTTGGGCGGCGATAGAAGTATGCAAAATAAATAAATCTATTGTTTCACTTGCCTTCTCTTATATGTCTTCCCAGGTTTAAGGATATTACTCATTATATGGAAAACAAAAGATTTCAGTATTATCAACACTAGACTAAGTATTATGCTATTACCAATTTCATTAATATAAAATAGTTACATAATCTTGTAATTTTAACCACTTTAATCTCAGTCGCATTGCCTTATTCTCATCTGCCATAAGGAAATGTCCCATTTTGTCAAGGGATAGGAAAATCAATCAGTTTTACTTTCTCCCTAATTCAGAGTGTTGCTGTTGTCATACTGTTTTCATCTCAAATAGGAAAAAAGTATGCATGTTTTGCTATGAACAAATCACCAGAAGAAAAGAGGTAGCAATCCTAATTCAGCATTAACATTCTAAAATCAGAATGTTATTATAGTTAAGTATCTAACATTCTGCCCAGATGAATGATGCTGATTTTTCTCTCACTGAAGAAGTTTTAAAATTGTGCATTCCCTTCAATCTTAATGGGATATGAAGAACTTTGAAAGTTGTGACAAATGCTTATCAAAAATGAATTAAAACAACACTTCTGTCCATTCCAGCCTTGGAGTCACCCTTCTTTACATCACAGCTCTTCCTGATGTTTGAAATGGAATTGTTGCCCACATTAATAAACCAGAGGTTTTTGTTAATGAACTGAATCTCCTAGTTTTTTTTAAAATGGAAGTTTAAGTATACACGCGCTAGATAGAAATTTGAACAGGAACTTCCCTCATGTAGACCTAACAAATGCTAGAGGATCCCAGAGATCTGAACTATGGTTGCTGGAAGAGGAGAGAGGAAAACAGCTGGGATGTGACTCTAGTCCCCCTGTTTTGGATGTAGTGAAGCAAAAGTGTAAGTGCATATAAAGGTAATGATCACCTTTGCTTGAAAGCCAGTTGTATTTGACTCTAGGGTTCAGTGCTCATCTCTGTTTATAGCCGGAGAGTCACTGCTGTCTGTGTTTTCAAACATTTTCATGGACATTTTGCAGACATGACTAGATACCGGTGCATGGAATGCTGCTTACATTCCCACCGAAGTGATACCTATTTCTCTACTTGCAATTTCTTTCTTTAAAACTGCTAGGTTGGCAGGAACTGGGACAGAGAGAGGAGCTCACTCTGTAATGCAATACGCAGGTCAGGTCTCAAACACCGACCTTCCAGTTAGTGAGTTCACCATCTCAACCACTAAGCCACCGCAGTCCCATAAGAGCCCATATAGAAGAGAAACAGACACACCATCTAGCTTTTCAGGTAAACCAATATTTATATGCCTGTTCCACAGAATTCAGATGAAAAAGCTGTCTTCTAATATCCAAACCATTTCCTTGGGTTAGGCAACCTGCGGAAGAAAAGCTTATATCAGATCAAAAACTCTACAAACAAGTGGTATGCATGCTTTCCAAAAGTTGTCCCTTTGCCTTTTGAAATAAAAAAGGGAGAGCTGGAAGTTAGCAAAGACTGTCACTGGAGAATGAGGTAAAAATCATCCATACTTTGTAAAAGAAAGACAGGAGGGGGAAATCAACCAATTTGAAAGTGTGGTGTTGGAAGAAAGCTTTACAGATACCCTCGATAGCCAGAAAGGCAGGAAAGTGAATGCTCAGACAAGTCAAGCCAGAATGCTCACTAGAGCAACAATCAGTAAATCAGGATCGTACCTTGCACATATAATAAAAAGACAGAACTGACCAGAAAAATAATATTGGGGGAGGGGGAGGAAAAGAGGAAAACCTAACATGAGATGGTTGACTCAGAAGAAGAACCATGGCTTTCAGTTTGTAAGACCTGAGGAAAACTTACCAGAAAATACAATATTGTTAGGAAAGGGGAGGGGGACAAGAAGAGAGAAATCTATCTATCTATCTACCTAATATGCTCAATTGACTAACTCATCATTCTGGGCAGTGTACATCAATATCTAAATATAATAAACACAATAAATTAAAACCACACTAGTTCATAGAATTCAAGATCCTCACATATAAAACAATATATTTAAAAGCTTGATGAAAGTACAGTAGCAGTAAATCAATATTCAAATGCATTGGTAATAAAAATTATGGTAAATCAACTAGGAGAACAACCTGAGATGCTGCTTGCTTGCAAGATCTAAGCCAAACTCTTTATAATAGAACATTTTGAAGATCATTCACTCATATAGTTAACACAACTCATCAGTGACTTGATTGTATATAGCATATTTGGACGGATTTTTCTTATTTTCTGTGAGCCGGTCTTCGAAGTTGGGCGGCAATACAAATTAGAAAAATAAATAAACAAATAACCAAACAACCACATAGTAACAAGACAGGTGGAACAGGCGTCAAAACTCTGCTTATATAAAATAAGATCATTCCCAGCCACAAAGGAATAAATAAATAAATAAATAAATAAATAAAATTTATAATTGCACAGCTTGAACAAGTGAGCTTCTAAATATTTGTTCTCTATATTTTTTGGAATATCTTTAAAATATTTTTACATCTAAATATTTTTATAACGAGAAAATGTATGTCACTCTCATGCAGTTAGTATTTTTCTTTTCTGATCACAGGCTGTCTATAATATCTGTTTATACCAGTGGTGGCGAACCTATGGCACACGTTCCAGAGGTGGCACTCAAAGCCCTCTCTGTGGGCACCCCAGCACATAGTTTGCCCTGCCCCTCTGGCCAATGGGAGCATTTTCTTCCTCCCCCAGCACATAGTTTGCCCCACCCCTCTGCCCAGCAGCTCAATGGGAGCACTTCCTCCCTCCCCCAGCACAGAGTTTGCCCCACCCCTCTGCCAAGCAGACCAATGGGAGTGCTTCCTCCACCCCCTAGCACAGAGTTCACCCTGCCCCCTGCCTAGCACCCCAAATGGATCATTTTCTCCCTTCCTTGTTGCCGTGTGGGCACTTTGCAACAAATAAGTGGGTTTTGGGTTGCAGTTTGGGCACTCAGTCTCTAAAAGGTTTGCCATCACTGGTTTATACACATGGTATCATTGTAGGAAAATAATGATAGATGCCAGTTTGAGTCAGAATTACAGAGTTTGGAGTTTGTATTGTGTAAGTTAAAAGCCATGGAGGAAGGCAGGCTTCTCCACATCTAGAAGCAGTGGACTTTAGTCCTGTGCTATTAACTGTATGCTTGTAAATAAGTGAAAATGTTATAACAACCACAAGCGACCTATGATTTGCAAAACATTTGCAAAAACATTCACTAAACCCAGACATTTGAAGTATTTTGTTGCTTTGGCTCGGGTAGGGTGAATATAGCAATGCAGTGGAACCTTGGTTAATAAACAGCTCAGTTAATATAAAAATCGCATAACAAAAGGAAACCCTTAGAAAATAGTGACTCAGTTTACATAATTTTTTTTGAATGGATTAATTGGTTTTCAATGCATTCCTATGGGAAATTTGGTTAAAGTAATTTTCACTGTAAGAAATGTCATGGAGAACACATTAATTATATTAACCGAGGTGCCACTGTCCTGCCTTCTGTTGTGCTCTCAGGTGTTCTTTTACTTCAATTACCAGAAGCTCAAGTCAGCTCACCTGCTGATCGGGGCTCTTGGGAATTGAAGTCCAAGAACATCTGGGGTCTTAGGTTGAGAACCTCTGGCTAGCAGAGAATTCTGAATACCCCATTAAACACCAGATCCATGGATTCCTTAGGATGGAGCCATGACAGTTAAACCAAAATAACTATGTTATGCAGATGGTCAGAAAGAAGCCTGAATTGCAAGAAGTTTTACTTTCCAAATAGTTAATCATTACAAATTATCAACAACAGTTCAGCCAATCTGTGGCAGGCCAGGCTTTTCTTTGGGAATTCTTCTATTCCCTTGGCTTTCCCTTGATGATTTTGCATAACCTTTGTATTCTGTTAGTTAATTACTGTTTGGTACTCAACTCCAGCCTCTCTGTAACAGTGTCAATTAATTCCTTAATTAACCGCTTTCCGGTTTTACTGAAGGGGAGGTGCTGGTTCAAAGCGTGGGTAGATTTTAAAGCTGTTTTGCCTTTGCATACAAAACTCCATTGAACTTGCTCTGCCACAGGTGCTGAAAGACACAAACTTGCTGTTCATTGGAGGAGTGAAAGATTCCCAACAGAGTTTTGGCAGAGGCTTTCGTCACGGAATAGCTCTTCAAAGCTTGATCACAGAGGGCCAACGGGATATGTGCCCAGCACAAAGAGCTGTTTAAAATTCTACAAGCATGTTAGCAACAACACAATGTCCTGAAACGAGGTCATCCCAATTGACGAGCACATGGGAGTTTGCCTATTCCCACAATCCTTTATGCCACACTATTGTACAGTTGTACTGCAGTTAGGGGGCAAATGAGGTGATTCACCAAATTTCTCCCGTGTAGGGGTGAGGCCATATATTTCCCAAAGCATGCAAAAATGCACAGGGACCATCCTGCTCCCTTGGACAAGACCATCTGCCATTTTACTTCTGCATTGTGTCAGGAGACAAACACTTGTAGCATAAAGAATATCATCTCTTTTTTAAAAAGAAAATCTGTTTTTTTAAATAGTATCTTTTTTAAAAAAATACTTCATTGGTAGTACTACTATCATTATCTCTTATGAAGCTGAAATGGGCAGAATTCTTCCTATGGTTATAGATTTTCACAAAATGTGTAAACATGTCCAAAAGATGCAGGAAAAAAACACATTAATTTTAGTATAACCTTGAAGAGACTGAATTCTCTCTGCAGCTGTACAGAATAATAGAATAAAAGAGTTGGAAGGGGACTTTTAAGCCATCAAGTCAAACCATGCTCAATTTAGGAATCCAAATCAACGCAAATCTGAAAGGCGGTTGTCCAATTCTCTCTTGAATGTTTCCAGTGATGGAGGCAGTTGGTTCCACTGTTGTAAGAAGTTTCCCCCCATATTCAGCCTATATTTGGCTTCCTTTAGTTTAATCAAGGGGTGCCCAAACTACGGCCCACTGGCCAGATCCGGCCCCTGATGCCAATTCACCTGACCTATGCCAACACACGTCACTCCTGGAAATGGAAGTAAAATGCATTTGTATGGGCGCATTTTACTTCTGCTTCCAGGAGCGACGAGGGTGGTGCGGGCTCGGTGAATTGGCATTGGAGGCTGGATCTGGCCTGTGGGCCAAAGTTTAGGCACCCCTGGTTTAAGCAGAGAAAATGATAGCCCAAAATCCATCTCATCCTGTTGCAAAACAGATTGCAAGGTGCGTTTTACTTCCACTTCCAGTGGGAGGAACCACGTGACCGGCCTGTTGAACCACATGACCAGCCAATGGCTCAAAAAGTTTGGGAACCCTTGGTTTAAGCATATTATTACATGTCCTGCACTTTGGGATGATCAAGAACAGCTCATAAGTGAGGAAAGCTGAGACCAGCCCAGAATTACCCAGCAAGCTGCATGGCCATGAAAAAATGGAAACACGAATCTTCCTAATCCTGGTCTAACTTTTTAACTGCTACGCCACACTGCCTCTCAAACATAACTTTATGTGTTCCCATTTCCCACAAGCAACTGCTCCTTGAATCGTGTGTGTGTGTGTGTGTGTGTGTGTGTGTGTGTGTGTGTGTGTGTGTGTGTATGCATGTGCACACACTCTTTATGTATGTGATTCCACAAATGTGGAAAGTTGCTTTTCAAGGGGATTGCAGGACTTCAGCCAGTATGGAATCTCTCCTATTTCACATGAATGATGTGGTAGGAACTACATCTTCCACACAGAGGAGGTGAGACATATGACAAAGTGGAAGATGAAATTTACCTGCCTGCTACTGGGGAGATTAAGATAGATGGGCTGAAAATTACAGTTAATGTGACACAGTGGCTATTGACAACACAAGTGTGCTAGAGGCAGATACTTCTGAACAGACTCCTATTTAGTACTAATACACTTTTGTTGGGCAACAGGGACACAGTGGAACTTTTAGATTAATGGATGTTGTCTGGAAGGAAGGAATGCACAAGGCAGCCGAGGTGTGCCAACATTAAAAGTCTCCAACTCTTCCCCAGTGCTTTGTAAAGCTTTCGTGCCCAGTCCACAGCAAGGGGATCTTAGATGGGCTCCCAGCACTGCAGCTGTCAAAGGGAGGAAAAAACAATTTGTCTTCATAAGCCACAAAGTCAGTCTCTAAACAGCAACCTGGGCTTCTCCAAAGGACAAATGGCTTGATAGACTGTGATGCTGTGTGATAATTCAAATGTGTCTGCTTTTAATTCTTCCACTGACTGTGAATTCAATTTCCATACAAAATTCAACCCCCTGTCCAGTCCATGTATCTGCTTGTAAAAGTGACACTGCAGTCCATTTTTCCGATCAATTGTTTTACGTCCAACTGTAGTGCAAAATATTTTCAGCCCCAGTGGTTTTAGTGGTGCTCAGCTCAACGTCAAGTTAACAATGACATTTCTGCCAGGAAGATGTCCCTTTTCTAATATGAAGAGGGCAGCAGTATGTCACTTCAAGTGAGTGCTTCAATACTTTTTTAATTGAATGCATTTTTAAAAAAAACTTCCACCCATACTGCTTCCCAGAGAGATCCCAAACAATCAGGGATAATAATAATAATAATAATAATAATAATAATAATAATAATAATAATAATAATAATAATAATAATAATAATAATAATAATATAGTGTTAGAAATTATTCTGAGTTGAAAGGATTTTTGCTGGAGAAACTCTGTTCAGGGAACGCCCGAAGGAGGCTCCTTTCATGTCCCTAAGATATTTTCCCCACCAAAGTGGTCCTTATTGATCTACTTTGCAATTTCTTGCTTTCGAACTGCTAGGTTGGCAGGAGCTGGAACAGAGATGGACGCTCAAACCATAATGCACTGTCTGGGTCTTGACCTGTCAACTTGACGGGCAGCCTTCCAACTAACAAGGCAAGCTTCTAAACCACTGAGCCACCGCAGCTCACAAGGATCATGCAACTGTCATGACTATGTGGTGTGGCCACTTATATTCAAATGGCTACATGATGACTACATGAGAGTAAATGAAAGCAAAGTTATTGCCTACACAGTTAACAACTAATGATGGGAAAGGAAGGAGGCAAATTTTGCTACCCTTATGCCAGAGATTTTAAAGTATTAAAAATCTCCCTTTACTGGGCCCCCAAAACAGAGGCATGGTGGTAGCAATGAATGCAGTTGTGGTTCCAGGCATCTAATATTCTCACTACCAGGCTCTGGAATGAAAGCTGTGTAATGAGACTGCTGCCACCTCCCACAGCTACAATCTCTTTGGCTTCCCTCTTCCATGCAGCACAAGGTTTCTCAACCTTGGACCCCCAGACTTCAATTCCCAGGTATCCAAGTATGTACTTCTGCTAATTGGGGCTTCTGGGAACTGAAGTCCAAGAACATCTGGGGGTCCAAGGTTGAGAAACCTTGTGCTACATCACGTTTTACTTCCGATTCCGGGAGCGATGAGGGCAGCGTGGGCCAGATGAATCGCAGTAAACCCCTTCGTGAGGATTCACAGGGGCTTGGGCTTTTGGGAATTGAAGTCCAAGAACATCTGGAGTGCCAAGGTTTGCTATCATGGTCTTAGACCAATAGTTCAAAGTAGTCATTTTACCAGGTATGTGTTCCACCAGGAGCCTAGAGAAAACAGGAAGAAGGCTGCAACTTTCTGTCAGCAGCTTCCATTACATTGTCATGCTTTTAATAACAAACTTAAAGCAGCTGTGGTATTGAACCATGGCATTGGCCCCTACCATGTTGGGTACTGTCTCTAGGCCTGCCTGCCACTAATATACCATGCAAGCCACATTTCAAAATAGATTCTTAGAAAATGTTTGTTCTTCTATGGCAGGGGTGTCCAAACTACGGCTCATGGGCCATATCCAGCCCCTGACGCCAATTCATATGGCCCACACCGCCCTTGTCGTTTTACTTTCCTGGGAGCGATGAGGGTGGTGCGGGCTAGATGAATTGGTGTCAGGGGCTGGATCTGGCCCATGGGCCATAGTTTGAGCACCCTGGTTTAAGCAGAGAAAATAGCAGCTTAAAATCTATCTCATTCTGTTGCAAAACAGATTGCAAGGCATGTTTTACTTCCGGTGGGAGGAACCACACGACCGGCCTGCTGAAGCACATGACCATCCCACTGAACCATATGACCAGTCCCTGGCCCCAAAAGTTTGGGCACCCCTGTTCTATGGCAAATAGAATGGATGCTGTGAATGTATACCATGTTGTTAGCATTGTTTCTTTAGTTCCCAGATCTGCTCTTTTTCTTTTTTCCATGTCAACCTTTCTCACTTCTTATTTGTGCCCACTATCTCTCATTATTAACAACTCTGCAATCTTTAGCTGCTTTTCCTTTCCTTTTTACTGTCGTCAGTCCCAGGCAATTAGCTGCTACAAAACCACCAGAGGCCTTGCAGATATCGGTACTCTCAAAGGCGCGGCTGATGCTTTTCAAAGCAAGCTGTCGAACCGAGAGGGGGAACAGAGACAAAACCCTCTTGCTTACTTGCCTGTCAAGTAGAAATAGAAAGCAAACCTGAATCTTAACTACCTTGTTACTTTTTCATCTCTCTTTCGATGGGTGCATGTCAAAAGCGACGACTAGAGCCCTGCTAATTGCCACAGTCCCTATAAGCACCCCTCATTTCATCTTCCCTGAGTCAAGGGAGGAAGGAAAAATAATGCAGTCTTTCAGGGCTGTTTCTATTTTGGAGACACATGCAAACTTGGTTCAAATGAAATTATTGTTAGTAGTAGTATTTTAAAAACAACATGCTTAAACTACTTTTTATCCTCATGGATAACAGGGCAGTGTATGAAGGGCATGGCAAAACCTAATAGAACAACAATGCAGTAAAATCAAATAATGAAAAGAACATTCCAATGTGAGGTCAAGGTGGGTCTGAAGCAAACCAGCAGATCCTCAGCTACTGTACTTTACAGCCCTGCCAGATTGCATTGACTAAGGGAGAAGGTGGAAGGGAAGCTTCATTTCCTTTTTAAGCCCCACTAACATTTTGGTATATCAGCTGGCAAAGCCCCTAACAAACATTCTTGAGGGTATGCAAGAGCACAATCAAATTAGAAGATGGAGGAAGGGACCCACTGAATAAGGAATAGCATTAAAGGAGGATATGGTTGAGTAGTTCAACCTCCCCTATGTCACTTGAAGGACCCTGAACAGGTTGAGGGTTGGAGTCCCTAAATGCAAGACCAACAGTGATGAGGGCGGCGTGGGCTAGATGAATCGCAGTTAACCCCTTCATGTGGATTTACGGGGGCTTGGGCTTCTGGGAATTGAAGTCCAAGAACATCTGGAGTGCCAAGGTTCACCATCATGGCAGACAACTACATGCTGTATGAATGTGAAGAGATACAGAATCCAGCTCATTTGCTGGTCTGCTGATTACTAGTGGAAACCTGTACGGATGAGGATTTATGTTTGGCCAACAACAAAGCCAAGAAGGTGGCTTTAGTTTGGCCATTTAAAGTTTGACCAGGACATTTAAGAAAAGCTGCCAAAGCTGAGGGTCCCAGTCAGATGCCAATCAGGTGAGTGGAGGGGCTTTCAACTCAATGGATCAAGACAGAATCTGGATGGGACAACATTCCCAGTAGTTTTTTTTTGATGTTGATCATATTGGAAACCAATATACATTTTGTGGATGTTACATATGCCTTCTTCAGAGACAAGAATCACAAATAATACTAAGAAATACCACTTAAATAGGAGATGCCCCAATCTCTTGAGTCATTTTTGATTAGACAAGGGAATACATATAGAAGTCTTTCTATACCTGAATGGGCCCATTTTGGTTATTATGTGTGAGCTTTCTTTTTTTCCCCTTCCAGCAAAGACATCAATGATAAAAGAAAGGGGCTAACATGGAAAATAGCTACACTTGGAGAATATTGTATTATGGTTAAGTAATTAGTGATGCATTCAAGAAATCATTCCCCATGCCCCTCCCTTCAGTTTTTACCACAACTTCTCAGAATATTTTCACTTGATTGGAGCTGCCCTCAAATAGGCGCCACATGGAGATATTCTGGGATTGATTTTGTACAGCCTATATTCAGTAAACATGCTTCAAATGAACAAGAAAATATTGGCTAGGTAGTGCCTGAGTGGTGAAGTCTGCTCCATAAAAATTGAATTTCAGCCATGTGCAAATACCCCCCTGTGACCTTACACAAATTGGAGCTGCATGAAACATCTGTCGATATAACACGCATACAGGAATGGAAGCAAAATAGGTCTCTTTCAGTTCACAAAACTTTTTATGTATCATCATTTTCCCATTCCTTTGAGAACTACTTGGTTTTTATATCTAGAGTTCTAGTTTGAATTTTAAAAATGCTTTCTGCTTGACCCATTGCAGCTTGATTTTTTTAAAAAAAATATATATCACTAGACAGAATGAATTGGACACAATTATTTTTCCTGTGAATTTTTATTTGACCATCTTTAGATTAGCAACTGGTTCATGTAGGGTCTGAATGCAGCCTTCCCCAATCAAGTGTCTACCAGATGAGATGGAGGTTGTATGTTATTACTGGTTGTAAATAGTACACTGATTTGCAAATCTATTTGTTAAGCCAACCAACCATTGTGTGCCTCTGTACCTGATATGTATAAAATGATACCATGAAAACTTACTCTTATGTCTGAAGAAGTGGACTTGATCCACGAAAGCTAACATTAAAATACAGGAGTTAGTCTTTAAGGTGACACAACAAGTTTTTTGTTTTTTTATTTTGTTTACTCTCTGATATGCTTGCACAGACTAACACAGCTACCACTTCAAAAATTTCTACAATTCCCAAGGTTATCAACCAGTCCAACATATATGGAGAAGATTTGGTTGGAGAAGGCTGTAATTACATGGTCAAATACTGCAGGATTTGCCATAGGTGTAAAATGAACAAATTGTATTTTTCTTACAGGTCACATGATGTAAAGGCCAATTTGTAAAGTCTGGCCTTTTTTGCTCCCAATATATAGGGTTTCCCCCCCTGCTGCTGGTGGCTTCTATTGTTTTGAAGCCAGAAGAATTCAAATGGACTTTTTCCTGTATGACCAGTTGCTTCTTTCTACAAAAGGACAGGAAAAATGACTCTAGGTAATATTCTGGTGACGTATTAAGCTGGATATGACTCAGAATGCTTACCTGAGCACACATGTCCTTTTTAAAGGAATTGTGTCTATAATTCTTTAAGAAAATAACAAAGCTTGGGTTTATTAGAAAAAGACACTTGGGATAGAAATGTTAGTTCTACCTAACTAAGGGCCTGTCCTGATGGGCATTAGGCCTACTTTTGGGGTTGGGGCAATGGAAGGCAGGCTGGCCCTCTTTTTTTATAGCGTCCCAGCACAATGAAAGCCAGAGCAGGTCCAGTCCTCCCCAACATATGCCTTGTAGACCCCTATTGAGGATTTACTTTTCAGCGTGCTCCCTGTAACATCGAGGATGGGATATATGGGAGCCTTGCAACAGTCAAAGGCTGCTTCTGGTGTAAACATCTGTTGTGCTGAAGAAAGGAATGAGCAACTTCAGCGTATCTGAAACTGAAAACTTCCCCTGATTGTCTGTGAACAAACAAGGGAAGTGATTTTTTTTATATCTGCAAATCATTGCTGATGCAATGCATCACTTCATTAAAAAAATATTTTTTTGTATATTGCAGCAGCTGTAGGCAAGTTTTGATTTGGCAAGAGACAAAGATTTTATTTATTTATTTAAAAGACATGATGCATCCCATCAAAAAATATTTTCCTTGACCATTCACAGACAATCAGGGAAAGAGTTGCTCCCCATTTGGACAATATGAGCATGCTGCACATTGTTCATTTCCCCAAGCACTAGGTCAGGTGAAAGGAACTGCAGAAGGAACTCACTAAAAGGTGCCTTCATGTTGGCAGTTTCATGTCTGGCCTAGATATTGGAAGAAGAAGAAGCGACACTTCTGTGGCCGATTCAGCTGCACCTAAACAGGCAGTCTGGACAGGCCCTGAGTTTGAGAGGTCAAGAGCCATGTCTGTCCCTTTCACCTTTAGAGAATAAAGACAACATCTTCTCCTGGAAGGGACAAGATAAAGGTGTGAGAAAGAAGGAAGTGACACTAGCAATCCTAAAAATAGAAATCTCAAGCTGAGGAAGGACAACAAAGATCAGAGCAGGTAAAGGACAGTTCAGGAAACCTGAGGAGGTCCTCTCTTTCTTCTCTTTGCTATGCTTTGCTTCTCAAGTGTGAGATGAGTTGCACAAGTCATATCCAACAAGAAGGAGCTCTGCTCTGGAAACATTTCTAAGTGTAGATTTGTTGCTAGTGGTGTTTGCAAAAATAGCAGGCTCTGAAGTAGTAGTATGGTTGTTAGTTTTTTTTGTTGTTCAGTTGCACAGTCGATTCCGACCCTTTGCGACCCTATGGACCATCGTTCTCCAGGCGCCTCTGTCCTCCACCATCCCCCTCAGTCCTCCCAGTTTTGTGCCCATTGTGTCTACAATACCATCTATCCATCTCATCCTTGGCCTCCCCCTTCTTCTTTTGCCCTCCACCTTTCCCAACATCACGGCCTTCTCAAGTGAATCCTCCCTTCTCATTTGATGCCCAAAGTACTTTAGCCTCATCTTTACTATTTGACCTTCCAATGAGCAGTCAGTGTTGATTTCTTCTAAGATTGACCTATTTGTTCTCCTCGCTGTCCAAGGTACCCTCAAAACTCTCCTCCAACACCACATTTCAAAGGCATCTATTCTTCTGCGTTCAGCTTTCCTAATTGTCCAGCTCTCACATCCGTACATTACCACTGGGAATACCATTGCTTTGACTATTCTAATTTTTGTTTTCAAGGTGATGTCTCTGCTTTTCACTATGTTCCCCAGGTTTCTCATGGCTTGTCTCCCTAGAATCAGCCGCCTCTTTATTTCATGGCTGCAATCTCCATCTGCAGTGATCTTAGATCCTAAGAAAGTAAAATCTGTCACTGCTTCTACTTCTTCCCCGTCTATTTTCCAGGAACTGATCGGGCCTGTTGCCATTATCTTGGTTTTCTTGATATTGAGTCTCAAGCCAGCTTTTGCACTCTCTTCCTTCAAACCGATCAAGAGATTCTTTAGGTCTTCCTCACTTTCTGCCATTAGGGTGGTGTCGTCTGCATATCTCAGATTGTTGATGTTTCTCCCAGCAATTTTGATCCCATATTGTGATTCCTCCATCCCTGCATTGCGCATTATGTGCTCTGTGTATAAGTTGAATAAGCAGGGTGACAAAATGCAGCCTTGTCTTACTCCTTTTCCTATTCCAAACCACTCGGTCATTCCGTGTTCTGTCCTAACTGTTGCTTCTTGGTTCATGTACAGATTTCTCAGGAGGCATATGAGGTGTTCTGGTATTCCCATCTCTTTAATCACTTGCCACATCTTGTTGTGATCCACACAATCAAATGCCTTAGTGTAGTCAATAAAGCAAAAATAAACTTGTTTCTGGTATTCCTTTGTTTTCTCCATGATCCAACGTATGTTGGCAATGTGGTCTCTAGTCCCCCTGCCTGGTTGTTAGAAATGGACCATAATGAAGGCTGAATGCAGAATAGCCTCCTTTGAAATGTGGTGCTGGAGGAGAATTTTGAGAGTACCCTGGACAGAGATCAAATAAGTTGCTCTTGAAGGAAATTATCCCTGACTGCTCCTTGGAAAGATAAATATTGAAGATGAAGCTAAAGTACTTTGGACACCAAATGAGAAGAAAGGACTCACACGAGAAGACCTTGATGCTGGGAAAGATCAAATGCAAAAGGGTCAGCAGAGGATGAGATGGCTAGATGGCATTGTTGATGCAATGGCTGTGGAGCTCAGCTGGCTGGGGAGGATGGTGGAGGATAGGGGTGCCTAGCGTGCGGTGGTCCATGGGGTCGCAAAGGGTCGGACTCGACTGTGTGATTCAATCTCAACCTCGGCCTCAACAACCTCAACCTCAATCACCTCAACCTCAACCTCAATCTCAACTCAACCTCAACTTCAACCTCAACTTCAACCTCAACAATAACCTCAACCTCAACCTCAACCTCAACTTCAACAACAACCTCAACCTCAACAACAACAACAACAACAACAACAACAACAACAACAACAACAACAACAACAACCTCAACCTCAACCTCAACCTCAACCTCAACCTCAACCTCAACCTCAACCTCAACAACAACAACAACAACAACAACAACAACAACAACAACAACAACAACAACAACAACAACAACAACAACAACAACAACAACAACAACAACAACAACAACAACAACAACAACAACAACAACAACATGAAGTGGTGTGATGTAAAATCAGTTTGTGTAAGAACAGGAGAGATATACTCTTGGATTTTTCTTGATTCATTCCTCTCAGAGGACCCAGGACTGAACGTCTTGGCCACATTAGTTAGAAAATAGCTATGCAAAAATGACTTTGAAATTTTGCAGCTTATTTGTGGGCAGAGAAACTGAGAGGATCATTTCTCCAGGGGAAAAGGGAAATTCTTTTTTAAAATGTCTCAGATGTGGGGTTGCCAACAGGAATTAAGAAATTTCAAAGGGAATAAGCAAAACATTTTTTTTACCTCTCAAACTTGTAAAAAAAGTCTTTGAGACTTTTATGGCTCTTCTTTGGTGTTTAGCATAGAACTGTCAGGACTCCGGAAATGGATGTGTTTCCCCAGATCTCCAAACAGGGAGACAAAAACAAATCTTAAGGCAAATGGCACTAGAGTACTATACTGGTATTTTATTGCATTGTTAGTGGTTTTAAAGCCTGAACACTCACCTCCACTCCTTCCTAGCCGACATTAGGACTTGTGGATTAAATACCACTTGAATCTATGTTGATGGAGGGCAGCAGCTTCACCAGTACTGACCTGGGGCTGTTGAGGACTTTGCGTGCCAAAAGGGCTCAGGACCAGAAAGTGACTTGCGGATATGGATCAGTAGTATGGGTGTCATGCTGCGATGTGGAAGGTTGGGGAAGACCACTGCATTATGTTGCTCCCAGGATAATCTTCATAATGATAGCCAATATTTGGAATCAGATACAGCATAAGAAGGAGGACGATGTCAATGATGATGACAACAATAATAACAGTAGTAGTAGCAGCAGCAATAACAACAACAACATTGAAAGGTGGTCAAGGGTACTGCATTTATTTATTTTTCATCTCCAATACTCTGCAGAACCCCTGGATGCCCACACTTCCTGGTCTGGGGGGGGGCATTGTGGAAAGAGTTACTTTGTGACATTTTCTTCTGGACTTTAATTGTGGTGTTTGTACAAATAGCAGGCTCTGAAATGGTGTGATCAGTGGTGGGATTCAGCTGGTAACCCGTACCAGTAGTAGAAATTCTGGCTGGCCCCGCCCATCATAGGCCTGCACCTGCCTCCCCAATTACCCCACCCCCCCAAATACACACTAATGTCGTCTGTCATCTTCCGGGAGAGGGAGAATTTCCTGTTCCCTACCCTCATCTGATCTCCTTTCCTTCTAGAAATCATCAGCTTGGTGCCCTTAACCCCTTCTGTGCCTGGTAGAATCTCTTTTAAGCCTCCTGATGGTCTTCCTTTCCCCCTCCAAGACTCCCACATTTGAAAAATCACTCCGAAAGAGAAGGAGGAGCAAGTCACATGGCCACCTGGCCATGGCCACCCAGTCACATGGCCACACCCACCATGTCACGCCCACAGAGTAGATAGTAAAAAAAAAATCCCACCACTGGGTGTGATGCAGCTCCATTTTGAAGTCACTTATTCTGTATAAAATTTGTTTCAAGGTGCTTCTTTGTGCGCTTAACTGCACGGTATTGTGGAGCTATTCCATCTCCATTCCTCTCCTTTCTGTTATTGAAGTTGCTTTCTGAAAAGAAAACGAGAAGCATTATGAAAGTAAAGAAGGATCTCAAATGGAAAACAAGAACTGTATTTTGTGTAACATTCATTGAATGAGGCAGGACAATTGCATCCGTGCAGCTTTCACTGAAACATTGCTTACTCCCAGCTCGGTTTGCAATTACAGTTCTAAATTATTACTGTTTCACCAGCTGAGATCTCAAATATTCACAGTCATTCTGAGATATGAAGGCCTCACAACAAATAAAATGGAACAGAACAAATGAAGGAGGGAATATTTTTTTGCTCCTCAGAATTCTTGACACAATTTGTCATCCCTCATATTCACACAGACACTACCAGTGACTTTGATTGGTTGAGTGTGACAAAATTGTTCCTAATAGATGCAATTAGCAAGTAAGTTGTGTTCCTTAATTAAGATTGATGGAGTGCTGTCAGGTGATATTAGTACTACAACTGACCTACCTTGGCAAAATCTCCCTTTGACACAGCGTACACCTGCCAGATTTGCTATGCATGTGGTTAAGAGTTGAATCTCAATGTCTTTGCTCAGGTAAGCTTTCTCTCATCCTCTGTATTATATGAATTGATTCACAAAAATGTTTTAGATAATACCCAAGTGACTTCTTACTATCATCTTATGGTGGTGGTCTCCATTTAATGCAAGTAACTATTACAGGTCTAACATATGGTTGGATCACATCTCAATAGTTCAGCGCCGTCTGAGCCCAGAGAGGTGGTGATGGCTTCAGGGCATTTCCAATGCAAGCACACATTAAGATTTTAATTGTAATTGAGGTTATGAGTCCCACTGCAAGGTACAGTAATGTCTCACTTAATTGAAAGCCAGTCGTGTCCTACTCTAGGGGGTGGTGCATATTTCTAGCCAAAGAGCCAGCACTGTCTGCATCTGCAGACATTTCTGTAGTCATGTGGCAGGCATGACTTGACACCAGAGCACACAGAATGCTGTTACCTTTCCCACCAAAGTAATACCTATTGAATAGGTATTACTTTGGTGGGAAAGGTAACAGCATTCTGTGTGCTCTGGTGCCTAGTCATGCCTACCACATGTCCACAGAAACATCTACAAGCAGACAGTGCTGGCTCTTTGGCTATAAACAGAGATGAGCACTGAACCGTAGAGTCAGATATGGCTGGCAGCATTGGATCTAACAATAGGTAAAGGTTGCCCTTGCTTGAAAGCTAGTCGTATCCGACTCTAAGGTACAGTGCTCATCTTTTTTCCTGTGATTTGTAATTTTATACTTGATTCTCGTAATTGTAACAGTAACTGTATTATATTGCTGCATTTGTGGTTGATATATTGTATTATTGTATTTTTGCTGTATTTTTGCTGTATTGCATCATTGTGTTACTGATTGTATGAATCCATATATATATTTGTATTACCCGTGTAAACTGCTTTGAGTCACCCACTGGGTAGAGTAAAGCAGTATATAAATTAAACATGAAATGAAAAAAATAATGGAAATCTCCATTTACAGCCAAAGAGCCAGTGCTGTCTATGTTTGCAGACGTTTTCATGGACATGTGGCAGGCATGACTAGAGCCCAGCAAGTCACATGGCCAGATTTGGCTGCACCTACAGATTTGGCCACACCCACAGATTTGGCCACACTCACAGAGGGGTGTGGCCAAAATTTCCCTTATTTTCAAATCCCAAACTTGACAGGTATGACCTATTGATCTACTTGTAATCTCTTGCTTTCGAACTGCTAGGTTGGCAGGAGCTTGGACAGATGACAGGCACTCAATTCATCGCATAGTCATGCCCAAATTGTTGCTTACTGGGCTCGTCTTAAACCACAACCCTTATTAAATAATACCTCTACAGATCATGTTCATTTCCACTACAACTTATTGTGGCAAATCAAAACTGATGTGAAAACATGGCTAACTACTGCTATTCAGTGGTGTACGAAAGGACTCATGCACTGCTCTCAAAGAGCTACATTCTCTCTACTATAAGGTTATCTTCCTCCTTAATATGATCTTCACCAGGGCTCCTATTGTTAAGTATAAATAGCTTCCATTTCCCTGCAGTTATTGCTACAGCTTTGGCATACTGATTTTCATTATCTTCAACCTCTGCATTCCTACAATTTGACTTTGGACCCAAGGCAAATTCTTTCTGCTGCAATAGCCTAAGTTTTCCTTCTAGCCCAAACTCCCTGTCATCTCTGTGCACATTGAAACACAAAGCACAATCCTTGCTGACATACCTCTCTGCTAGTTTGATAGCATCTGGACTGCAAGAAACTCTCTTTTTAGCATGGGGTTAAAAATAGAATAAGAATCTTGAGTCACTATTGTCTATAGCAGGGTTCCTCACACTTGGCTTTCCAGGTTTTCTTGGACTTCAATTACCAGAAGCCTAAGTCAGCACTCCTGATGCTGGCAGACTGCTGGCAGACAACAACACACAGTGTGAATATAGAGAGACGCAGAGTCCGGACCATTTGCTGGTCTGCTGATTGCTGCCAAAGACAAGCATCAACGAGGACTTGGGTTTGGGGAATGACAAAGTGAAGAAAGTCATTTTGGCAGTCCAGGGTTTGTTCAGGACACAAAAGAAGAAGAGGCACTCCTGCTGATGAGGGCCTTCTGTGAATTGACGTCCAAGAACATCTGGAGAGCCAAGTTTGAGGAACCCTAGTCTATAGCAATCAATTTTTTCATCTTTCTCCTCACCTTTTCAACCTCTGTCCAATTAATTGTTATACTCATAGCTCAGGTTTCCTTGAATGATCTCAAGGCAGCAAAAACTTTCCTTATCTCTCCAATATTGTTGTTGTTGTTGTTCAGTCGCACAGTCAATTCCAACCCTTTGTGACCCCATGGACCACTGCACGCCAGGCACCCCTATCTTCCACCACTCTCCCCAACCCACCCAGCTTTGTGCCTATTGCATCAACAATGCCATCTAGCCATCTCATTCTCTGCTGCCAGATTTCAGATAAGGCATTTCCCTCTGCTTGGGTCCAAAGTCAAATTTCATTGCACTCACATTTCATTGCAAAGTATATTTTGGTACTCTTGTAAAATATAAATTAATGTAGGATCTGCAAAAATATGTTGCAGTATTTCTTTCCCATCTTTAAAAGAATGGCTGTTGTTCAGAGTTCCCCAAGTAAGACAATCCTCTTATCTACACCATCTACATTTCTACTGGAACGTAACTCAGCCACTGTTGAATTAACTGCAGTCAGCAGTAGGTTATCCGGTGCCAAAATGTCCTATCCTCTGTCTTTGTTTTTGTTTTAAATACTTCTGTTCTACTACAGGTAAAGGTCACCCTTGCTCGAAAGCCAGTCGTATCTGACTCTAGGGTTCAGTGCTCATCTCTGTTTCATAGCCGAAAAGCCAGCGCTGTCCACTTCTGCAGACGTTTCCATGGTCATGTGGCAAGCATGACTAGACACCGGAGCACACGGAACACTGTTTACCTTCCAAACTGAAGTGGTCCCTGTTTATCTACTTGCAATTTCTTACTTTTGAACTTCTAGGTTGGCAGGAGCTGGGACAAAGACAGAAGCTCATTCCATCCTGCAGTATTCAGGTATTGAACTGCTGACCTTCCAGTCAGCGTCTTAGCCACTCGAGCCACTGCAGTCTACTACAGGTAGAATTGAGATTTCCAGAGCATTCATTTCCCAGAAGGCTTCTCAGTCAGAGGAACTACACAAATACCTGTGCCATTCTTCAAAGTAACCTAATCCCTCATCTCCCAGGAAGAGAACATATGTCATATAAACATAGAACCCAGACCAAATTGTTCAGCTACAGCGCAAACTTGGCTTCACAACTGGCAAGACAGATGTGTACAGAAACAGAATGAAGGGTGTCTTCTTGCCCTCATATTTTAGGCAGAGTATCCACCTGTTATGTGTTATGCATGGTTATGCATTTATTAGTTCATTTGTTGCTTCATGTTAAACGGTGCTTTCTGGAAAGGTTTCTAAATGACATCAGTCTGAGCCAACCCAGCAGTCCTGGGCTTCAGAAAAACAATTCCAGAGTTTAGCAGTTAAGAGAGTAGGCCTAGATTTCAGAGAGAAGAAATCAAATCCCCACTTGTGTGGAGCTCATGTGGTGAACTTGGGCCAATCATATACTTTTACCCTCACAAGGATAGAATGGGTGTAAGAAAACCATGGAAGCTGCCTAGAGCTCATAGGATGAAAGGTGGATATAAATGTAACTAATAAAGAAATGAAATGTATAAGGTAGCATCCTGGGCTTCTTGCTGTTTTAAAAATGATGCATATGTTCATTTAACAAGCCCCATGAAGATGAATTGGCACCAAGAGCAGAAGGAGGCACAAATGAAGAAGCGTGAGCCATCTTAGGTAGTAGACAGCAACTCAAAGGACACAGCAGAAGAGTTTGCGTCTTATATGTTTCACTAGGATCACACTATGGTGCAGCAAGTAAGCTCTTTTGGAAAGTGATGGCTTCTGTGATAGTCAAAAGGAGTTTCTCTAAACCTGAGAGTTTATGACGTGAGAACAAAGACACAGAGTTCTCTGTCATATCCGAATGAGTGAATGTAACAATCCCTATCATGTATAAGAAACAATGTAACCAACGGCATTAGGATGCAAGCTAGTGACCACTGGGGGCAGTAGCGAGCGTCCAGCTCACATGGTACAA
Source organism: Bradypodion pumilum (assembly GCA_035047305.1). Lineage (NCBI taxonomy): Eukaryota > Metazoa > Chordata > Lepidosauria > Squamata > Chamaeleonidae > Bradypodion > Bradypodion pumilum. The sequence goes on from JAWDJD010000004.1 coordinate 43,478,355, forward strand.
ATTCTCCAAATACCCACAGCCGCGGGAAAGATTCCCGCCACTACCTCACCTGGACAAGAAGGGCGTGACCAAGGGTAATGTCACGCAAACAGTAGCCAATGAGCTACCGAGGAGCCACATTCAAATGTATAGCCACCGTATAAAAGCCACCATGTGAGTGGAGAGACATCCTAGAGATGGCCCTTAGAGACCGTTTGCTCTGCGGGTTGCGGGACGAGGACAGCCAAAAGAAGCTCATGAACCGGGGGCATGACCTGACCTTCCAAGAGGTAATGAGGTAATGTATAGCCACCATTACCACATGTTCATTCTGGAGTTCATGCAATAAAAGTGAGTTAAGCCTGACTGCGGCTGTTTCTATTGTCTTGATTCCCAAACACTAAATTGGTGACGAAGGTGGGATCTGGCTTCCCACGGGAACAAGACACCATACCAACAACCGATTTTCGACATTAATCAACCCGAATGATGGGACTGGTTCGAGATGCATTTTCAGGGCACGCTGGCAGTAGCCGACATCACGGATGAGGGGAAGAAACGTGGCCTGCTCATCACGATGCTGGGGTACCACGCTGTAAAGCCTCTGGTGAACCTGGTGGCACCAAGGAAGGTGGAGGAAGTCCCCGTGAGGAACCTCCTGGCAGCGTTGATGGGGCATTTCCAGCCTGCCGTTTCTATTTTTTCGGCCAGGGCAGCGTTCGCGAGGAGGGACCAGAAGCCGGGTGAGTCCGTAGCAGACTATTTGGCGGCCCTCCGTGTAGCAGCTACCCCATGTGAGTGGAGAGACATCCTAGAGATGGCCCTTAGAGACCGTTTGCTCTGCGGGTTGCGGGACGAGGACAGCCAAAAGAAGCTCATGAACCGGGGGCATGACCTGACCTTCCAAGAGGTAATGAGGGAAGCACAGTTGGCTGAGTCCACGAGAGCCGGGGTCAAACTGCTAAAGGCAAAGCCACCACCACTCGAAGGGACAGCAACGGCGGTCCAGGCAGCTTGGAGAGCACCACCTCCCCCACGCTCGCCTCCCCCATGCTCACCTTTCTCGTCATCAGACGTCTCAGGCAATGCTGGCTCGTGTTCCAGTGAGGACGAAGGCATCTGGAAAGTCGAGAAAGGCCCGGGTGAGAAGCGAGGCAAGGGGAACCACCGCTGCGATGGCTGTGGAGCATCCCAAGACTGGAGTAAGTGCCCGTTCCGGATGGCAGAGTGCCACAACTGCGGACGGAGGGGTCACATCGCCAAAGTGTGTAGGCATCGACGAGGCGAGAGCAAGGGCCCAGCACAGCATCCCCCATGGAGGCAGGATGGTGTCGGCAGAGTTTACGACGACGACGACCCAGAAGCACACCGCGTGTACTGGAGTGCCGTCGAGGACATCAACATGGCCGTCCACAGCATGTCCTTAGGGCACCCCTGTTTCTTTGTGGAGGTACTGTTGCAAGGGGTCCCAGTTAGGATGGAGATAGACTCGGGGTCTTCATACTCCATTATTTCTCAGAGGGAGTTTTTGCGCATTTCCCCAATGTGCGACCCAAACTCAAAGCACTGAAGTCTAACTTGCGAGACGTGCAGGGGAATAGCATCCCAGTGATGGGGGTGGGAAAATTTAAGGTACAGTACAAGCAACACACCCAGGAGCTTCCTCTAGTTGTTCTGAAGGAGGGGGCCTGCTGCCTCCTGGGGACACAATGGTTTAAGCCCCTGGGATTGTTCATAGGGGGCATGCATACCGTCGGAACTGACCCAATCCAGGAAGTGTGTAACACGTCCCTTCAAGAAGGGACTCGGAAAATTCAAGGGGGCCCCAGTCGCGTTCGACCTGGACCCGGAGATCTGGCCAATACGGCTCAAACTGCGAAGGGTGCCTTTCGCACTAAAGGACAAAATAGAGGCGGAACTGGGCAAGTTGGTGGGCCAGGGAATCTTAGTCCCAGTGGACTCTGTGGGGTGGGAAACCCCTATTGTCACAGCGTTAAAGGCTAACGGGGAGGTTCGAATTTGCGCTGATTACAAATGCACCATCAATAAGGATCTGGTGCAAGATGTTAATGTGACTGATCCAATAGGGAACAGTGACCACAACTCAATTATGTTTAACTTGATCATAGACCGCAAGTCACTGATAAAATCTAACACAGAGACCTTAAATTTTCAAAAAGGAAATTTCCCAAAGTTGAGGAAACTAGTAAAAAAGAAGCTGAAAGGGAAAATTGAGAGAGTCCAAACACTTCAAGAGGCATGGAGGCTGTTTACAAAAACAATAACAGAGGCCCAATTGGAATGCATACCCAAAAGGAAAAAGGGCACTGCCAGGTCCAAGAGGACTCCAATGTGGCTTACAGGAGCTGTTCGGGAAGTGATCAAGAGCAAGAAAAGCTCATTTAGAAGATGGAAGGCTTGTCCGAATGAGGAGAGCAGGCAGAAACATAAATTCTGGCAGAACAAATGCAAGGCAACAATCAGGAAAGCAAAGCAAGACTTTGAGGAGCGTATAGCTAAAAATACTCAGAGAAATAACAAAGACTTCTTTAAGTACATTAGAAGTAAGAACCCAACTAGGAAGGCCATTGGACCATTAGATGACAATGGAAGGCAAGGGGTTATTAAAGAGGAAACAGAGATTGCAGAGAGACTCAATGAATTCTTTGCTTCAGTATTCACTGAAGAAGACAGAGGCCACATGCCCAAAACAGAGCCTATCTTCGTAGGGAGTGAAACCGAAGAATTAAGCCAGATAGAAATAACCAGGGAGGAGGTCCTTGCATGTCTTGTTAAACTAAACACTAACAAATCACCAGGACCAGATGGCATCCATCCACGAGTTCTCAGGGAACTTAAAGATGAAATTGCTGATCTCCTAGCCAAAATATATAATCTTTCCCTCAAATCAGGCTTTGTGCCTGATGACTGGAAGGTAGCGAATGTAACACCAATTTTCAAAAAAGGATCCAGGGGTGATCCAGGAAATTACCGACCTGTCAGTTTGACATGTGTCCCAGGTAAAGTGATGGAAACCATCCTAAAAGATAGAATTAATAGGCACATAGAAGAGAAGGCGCTGCTAAAGGAGAGCCAACATGGCTTTTGCAAGGGCAAATCATGCCTCACTAATCTGTTGGAATTTTTTGAGAGTGTCAACAAGCATGTGGATAAGGGGGATCCAGTTGACATTGTTTATCTGGACTTTCAGAAGGCTTTTGACAAGGTCCCACACCAAAGGCTCTTGAATAAACTTACCAGTCATGGAATAAAGGGACAGGTCTTGTCCTGGATCAGCAACTGGCTAAGGGACAGGAAACAGAGGGTAGCACTAAATGGACACTTCTCCAAGTGGAGGGAAGTAAAGAGTGGTGTCCCCCAAGGTTCAGTACTGGGACCCCTGCTTTTCAACCTCTTCATAAATGATCTAGAGGTAGGAGTAAAAAGCAAGGTAGCCAAATTTGCTGACGACACTAAATTATACAGGGTAGTGAAAACTGTGAGAGATTGTGAGGAGCTCCAGAGGGATCTCTCGACACTGGGGGAGTGGGCAAAACAGTGGCAAATGAGTTTCAACATTAGTAAGTGCAGAGTGATGCATGTTGGGGCAAAGAACCCCAATTACATTTATAAACTGATGGGGTCTGAACTCTCTGAGACAAACCAGGAAAGGGACCTTGGTGTCCTGGTGGACAACTCAATGAAGGTGTCTACCCAGTGTGCCTCAGCAGTGAAAAAAGCAAACTCAATGCTAGGGATCATTAGGAAGGGTATAGAAAATAAGTCAGCAAGTGTCATTTTGCCTCTTTATAAATCTATGGTGAGGCCGCATCTGGAATACTGTGTACAGTTCTGGTCGCCATACCTCCAGAAGGATATTATGGAGCTGGAAAAAGTGCAGAGGAGGGCAACCAGAATGATTAGGGGACTGGAACACCTTCCTTACCATCTGAGGCTGCAACAGTTGGGCCTCTTCACTCTTGAACGACGACGTCTAAGAGGTGACCTGATTGAAGTTTATAAAATCATGCACGGTGTGGACAAAGTAGATAAGGAAAAACTGTTTTCCCTATCGCATAATACTAGAACTAGGGGACACTCCATGAAACTTTTGGGTACTAGTTCTCAAACAAATAAGAGAAAGTACTTTTTCACCCAGAGGATTACTGGTCTATGGAACTCCCTGCCAGAAGAAGTGGTGACAGCTGTCAGTCTTGACAGCTTTAAGAAAGGATTAGACAAGTTCATGGAGGAGAAGAGTATCAATGGCTATAATTATGGATACTTAAGGACAACCTCCGGGTTGGAGAGATAGGCAGGATATCTCTCAATATCATTTCCAGGGAATCCTAAGCAGGTGAAGGCATCTCCTTGGGAATACCCTGAAGGAAATGGTGAGCCACTGTGTGAGACAGAATGCTGGACTGGATGGGCTGTGGCCTGTTCCAGCAAGGCTGTTCTTATGTTCTTATGTTCTTATGTTCTTAAGGCAATACACCCAAATGCATACCCGGTGCTGGTAGTTAGCCACTTATTAGCCAGGTTACACGGAGGGAAGTGTTTTGCGTTCAACGAGCTAAAACAGCTCTTATCCTCAAAGGCCGTTCTGACCCATTTTGATCCTAAGAGACCAGTGGTTCTGGTCTGAGACGCCTCACCAGTGGGGGCGGTCCTGTGCCACATGTTAGAAAGCGGGTGGGAAGCCCTGGTGGCCTTCTATTCGAAATCCCTGTCAAAGGTGGAGCGTAACTATGCGCAGACAGACAGGGAGGCACTTGCGATAATCGCAGGGACAAAGAAGTTTCATGACTTCCTATATGGTTGCCCGTTCACCATCGTGACCGACCACAAGCCCCTGTTAGGCATTTTCACCACCAACAAGCCCACTCCGCAGATTCTGTCCCCTAGAATGCTTCGATGGGCCATTTTTCTCAACGCATATAAGAGCACGTTAGTTTACCGCGCGGGAAAGGACATAAGCCATGCGGACGCACTCTCTAGGTCACCCCTGCCCCACATTGGCAACCCCGAGTGTGAAGTGGAACAGGACCACCAGGTGCTCCTGATAGAGGCTCTGGATTCACCTCCAATAATACCCGCCGACATCGCCAAGGCGACAGGGAGAGATAAAACGTTGGCCCTAGTGAGCTCGTGGGTGCAGAAAGGGTGGCCAACGACTTCCCCTTCAGAGGAATTTGCACCGTTTTTTAGGAAGAGAATCGAACTTTCCACGGAGAGGGGTTGCCTCCTTTGGGGTCAGCGGGTGGTCAATTCTGAGTCTTTGAGAGCAAGAGTGCTCAAGTTGCTGCACGTCAGCCACCCGGGAATTGTTCGCTCCAAAGCCCTGGCCAGGAGCTATTTCTGGTGGCCCCAATTAGATGCTGATATAGAGCACATGGTGAACACTTGCGAGAGCTGCCAAAGCTCTCGGCCCGAGGAGTCCCAACTGCCACATAGAGAATGGGACGCCGCTAAGGGGCCGTGGTCTCGCCTGCACATAGATTTCGCAGGTCCTTTTAGAGGCTCCCTGTTTCTCCTCATAGTGGATGCTTACTCCAAATGGTTAGAAGTTATTCCGATGGCTAACACCTCATCGGCCGCAACCATAAAGCAATTGTGCTGGGTGTTTAGTTCCTTCGGGATACCCGACGTGCTTGTGAGCGATAACGCTAGTAGTTTCACGTCCACCGAATTCCAGGCATTCATCGAAATAAACGCCATTCGGCACATCACCTCTGCCCCATTTCACCCAGCGACCAATGGACAGGTAGAACACCTCATGCATACAACAAAGGAGGCGCTGAGGCGCATGGGCCCAGGGGATCTGAATTTACAGTTATGCCAATTCCTGTTGGGTTATAGGGTGACGCTGCTTGCGTCAGGTTACTCACCCGCGGAACTCCTCATGTGCAGGAAACTGACCACAATGCTAACTAGGTTGGACCCCACCAGGGTGGAGGATACTGGGAGGAATATATGTATAGGGGGCACTAAGAGTTTCGAAATAGGCGCCCTGGTCCATTGCAGGAATTACGCAGCTGCAGGGCCAGCCTGGGTACCGGGAGTAGTCATTGACCAAACAGGGCCTGTCTCATACTGCATTGAGACCAGCACAGGTCTACTCTGGAGGCGGCATGCGGATCAACTCCGGCGCCGGGTTCCCAGTACTCAGGGCACAGAAACCGCACAACAAAACTCAGCGATAGGATCCTCCCCCACCCGTTTAGCCCAAGGGGGAGAAGATGGGAAGTGGCGATCCCCGCCAAGGGGGGAAGGGGCAGTTACAAATCCGGATCCTTTGGGTAACACCGGCAGGAGCGAGATGAGGAATGGGTTTGTCCCCATAGATACCCCAGAAGATGAGACGAATGAGCTTGTACCCGCAGATATCCCAGAAGATAAAATTCAAATTGTCAAGGCTTTTTATCAGGAATTGTATTCGAGGAAGGACGTAAATACGGATGAATTAGAGCGATATTTAGATAAGTGGTCAAGAATAAATTTAAGCTTGGAGCATAGGAGTTACATGGATGAAAAGATAACACAAAAGGAAATAAAGGAGGTCATAAAAAGGTTAAGGATAGGCAAGGCTCCAGGCGAGGATGGTTTATCGGTGGAGTTTTATAAAGATTTTAAAGAGATGCTGTTACCAAAAATGGAAAGGATTTTTAATTATATTTTGGAGGGAGGGAGAGTTCCTAAATCGTGGTATAGTACAATTATAATTTTAATTCCAAAGGTAGGGAAAAATCTGGAAAAAATTGAATCCTATAGACCGATTTCCCTGATGAATCAGGACGCAAAAATTTTTACGGCCATTTTAGCTAATAGATTGAATAATTTTAGTGGTAAATACATTAATAAGGATCAAGTGGGATTTATGAGAGATCGGTATATGTCGGATTTGACGAGAAGGATGGTTGACTTGACAATTATTGCTCAGGAACAAGAGGAGCATGTGGGTTTCTTCTCCCTGGATATATTCAAAGCTTTTGACTCGATCCAATGGATAACTATAAAGGAAATTATAAAGAAATATGGATTCGGACAAAAATTTTGTGGGGTAATTGAGCAGTTGTATCAGCAAGGCTCGGCTAGGGTTAAATTAAATGAGGAATTAACAGGGGAGATTAAATTGGAAGCGGGCACAAGGCAAGGAGATCCATTGTCGGCATCTTTATTTATAATGGCCATGGAATTGTTAGCTAATGTAATAAGGGAAGATAAGGAATTAATTGGAATTGAAGGTATAAAAATTAGCCAATATGCTGATGACACCCTAATAACAATAAAAAATCCACAGAATACACTAGGGAAGATATATGGGCATTTAGAGGAATTTCAAAGGGTGACGGGACTTAAGGTAAACTGGGATAAATCAGAAGCAATTCTTTTTAATGTGGATTTGGACATACAAGAAAGTTTAAAAGCTAAATTTAAAATACAAATTAGAGATAATATAAAATACCTGGGGATAAACATTTCAAATAAATATGATGATTTAAAAAGGTTAAATTATGATAAATTGGAAAAAGAATTAAAAGAAATGATTTTACGGTATAAGAAGCTAAATTTGTCGTGGTTTGGACGCGTTTCGCTATGTAAAATGAAGCTTTTACCCAAATTAAATTTCTTATTTGATACCCTGCAAATATATATGAAAGAGAAGGAATTAAAGGTTTTTCAAACTATATTAAATAATTTTTGTAACGGTGGAAAAAGGGCCAGGATACCAAAGTTTTTATGGTATTCATCACAAAAAAAGGGCGGGTTAGGAATTCCAAATATTAAAAATTATTATTGGGCATTTCAACTGAAGAATATTTGTAAAATTTTAGTGAAAGAAGAATCGATTTGGGGAAAAATTGAATTGCGAGAGAAACTGGGTGAAGAAATATTAATGTTTTTGGGCAAAGGGAAAGCAAAAATTAATGCTACAAATAAATTGTTAAAAGCTCTTTTAAAAACTTGGACATTACTGAAAAATAAATTGGCACCAGGGTTGTCCCCAATATTAGGCCTGAGTGATATGAAATCATTCCCACTGAGAATGGATAAGAGCGTAGTAGAAGTATTGAAAAAGAATAATATAACTCTATTAAAGGATTGGATAACAGCATGTAGAGACAAGGAAAGAAAGTTAGATATAGGTAGACAACTTAAATTGAATTGGCTTCAATTGATGTCTATTGACAGTTGGAATAAAATATATTTAGATGAAATGAGCTTGGATAGGGAGCGGACGAAATTTGAAGAGTTGGTACTTAGTCTAAAAAGTGGGCAGGTAAAAGTTAAGGGGTTAGTAAGCAAAATATATAAGGTTTTAGATGACTCAGATCAGCATCAGAAAGCTTTAAAAGAAACATGGGAGCTAGATTTGAATATCATAATTACAGACGAGCAGTGGAATGCTAAATGGAAAAGGAGAATAATGAGGTCTTTGTCTGTAAGAATAAAAGAGCACAATTATAAATTATTGTGGAAGTGGTACTTGACTCCGGTACGACTATACCAAATTGACAATACAAAGTCGAAATTTTGTTGGAGGTGTAAGGGGGAAATTGGAACATATGAGCATATGTGGTGGGGGTGTAAAGAGACGAAGTCATTCTGGTTGAAGGTGGAACACGAAATTGGGAGAATTCTAGATGTAAGAATGAAATTGGATGTAATTTTAATTTTGTTAACAGATGTGGAGGTGGTAGAGCAACAAAAAAGGGAATTGTTAGCAATTATGTTATCCAGTGCTAGACAGTGTATAGCGCGATATTGGAAATGTGATGTTACCCCAAAAATAGAGGATTGGTATAAGGAGTTGTGGAATACTGCGCTGAATGATAAGCTCACCTGGGAGTTAAATTTAAGAAAAGGGTTAATTAAAGAAAGCAAATTTCAGGAAATTTGGAAATGTTTGATAGATTATACCTTGATTAATGGTCATGGGCAACTGCCGGTGCCAGATTACATTGCATTTTTGAGACGATAATAGATAAAAGGGGAAATTCTGTCTCCGTAGCATTGTATATAGCACGTGGTGATATTTTGTTCTGTTTCTTTTTTTCTCCTGTTCTCTCTTTCTTTGCTTATTTATATTACTGTGTATTTTGTCTTTTATTTTCTTATATTGTTCTGTTTGTTATCTCTTGTTTTTTTAATTATTGGACGTGTATCGAGAAATAAATTTTTGAAAATTAAAAAAAAAAAAAGATATCCCAGAAGATGAGTTTGATTTTGAGTTACAGAACCGGGTTTTTTTTTTGGAGTGGTCCCCCACCAGTCCAAGCGAGAAGCGGGGTTTTTTGTTAACCCCCAATGCCCCCGGCTTTTCCACATTGGAGTTTACCCCTACCCCAGTAGCTGCAGAACCACAGCAAGTTGCTAATGAGTTTCCCTCTCCTGTTGCAGGACAAGAGCCCAGGGAACAGAGAAGCGCTAGCTCCCCCGGGACAAGCCAGTCAGCCGCACGCCCAAAACGCTCACGCGAAAAACCACATTTGATGAGAGTCTTTGTCTCATCCTAGGGGTGAGGGGTGTTGTGTATGGAATGTAACGTGTCTTTAAGTCAATGTAACCACACAAATGAGTGAATGTAACAATCCCTATCATGTATAAGAAGTCAATGTAACCACACGAATGAGTGAATGTAACAATCCCTATCATGTATAAGAAACAATGTAACCAACTGCATTAGGACGTGAGCTACTGACCACTGGGGGCAGTAGCGAGCGTCCAGCTCACATGGTACAAATTCTCCAAAAACCCACAGCCGCGGGAAAGATTCCCGCCACTACCTCACCTGGACAAGAAGGGCGTGACTAAGGGTAACGTCAAGCAGACAGTAGCGAATGAGCTACCGAGAAGCCACATTCAAATGTATAGCCACCGTATAAAAGCAGCTGTTTTTCCACCATTACCACATGTTCGTTCTGGAGTCCATGCAATAAAGATGAGTTAAGCCTGACTGCGGCTGTTTCCATTGTCTTGATTCCCAAACACTAAAGGTCACATCCTGGGCTCCTTACTGTTTTAAAAATGATTCATATGTTCATTTAACAAGCCCCATGAAGATGAATTGGCACCAAGAGCAGAAGGAGGCATAAATGAAGAAGCGTGAGCCATCTTAGGTAATAGAGAGCAACTCAAAGGACACAGCAGAAGAGTTTGCGTCTTATATGTTTCACTAGGATCACACTATGGTGCAGCAAGTAAGCTCTTTTGGAAAGTGATGGCTTCTGTGATGGTCAAAAGGAGTGTCTCTAAACCTGAGAGTTTATGACGTGAGAACAAAGACACAGAGTTCTCTGTCATATCCTAAAGATGATTGCATATATTGGCCAGAGTCATGTAAATTGTCACGGCTAACTGATAAGATGTCAGTTGAGTTCCTGATTTGTTTGTGGCATGTACCCAACACCACGGCAACTTGCATGACTCTTCTTGCATGAATGAAAAATTCCAACAAGGTGTTGGCCCTTATGATATGAAACTTTTGTAGACGTGAACCTGTAAATGCCCACTGAAGGCTCAAGAAAAAAACTCTTATCATTTACCACCTACTTCATCACATTAATGGCATACAAAAAATGGCAATCAGGCATCATTAAATGGTACAGGATGACTACAGCTGCCTTGGATGAAATCGCACCACTACAGCCTCTCCAAGCCTGCAAGAATAGATCTTCCCCGTGGTTTACAGAAGAACTGCGGGATCTTAAATGGGCAAAGAGACGTCGAGAGTGCCGCTGCAGGAAGACCCAGAGAGATTCCGACTGGACACTGGCTACGGCTGCTATTAAGATCTACCTGGTGGCGATAAGGGTGGTGAAGCAGCAATACTTCACCACCCTCATTGCCTCCGTGAATAATCGCCCAGCTGCCCTGTTCCGGGTTACCAGGTCTCTCCTTGGCTGGGAGGGGCCGGTGCCTGGGTGGCAGGGTTCGGTTGAGGTTTTTGCAAACTATCTGGTGGAGAAAATTGCTCGGATTCGCTTGGGGTTCAATCCTGGTGTGGATGGGGAGAGTCGGGAGGGGACCAGAGCTCAGTCTGGCTGTATTGTCTGGGATCAATTCGATCCAGTTGTCCCTGAGGAAGTGGACAGGCTTCTTGCAGATGTTTGCAACACCTCCTGCCCTTTAGATCCCTGTCCCACCTGGTTGGTGAAAGCCTTTAAAGTGGTGACGGGAGGCTGAGTCGGGGCTATAATCAATGCATCACTATGGGAGGGGGTGTTTCCTGCACCTTTAAAACATGCTTTGGTGTGCCCCCTCCTGAAGAAACAATCCCTCGACCCAGCAGTTCCAGCTAACTATAGGCCGGTCTCCAACCACCCCTTTTTGGGGAAGGTATTGGAGAAGGTGGTGGTGCGACAGCTGCAGGGGGTCCTGGGTGAAGCGGATTATCTGGACCCCTTTCAACCAGGTTTCAGGCCTGGATATGGTACAGAGATGGCATTGGCCACATTGGTAGATGATCTCTGGTGGGAGCAGGATGGTGGCCATCTGTCCATCCTTGCCCTTCTTGACCTCTCAGCAGCCTTCAATACTGTCGACCACAGTATCCTTCTGGAATGGCTCAAAGGATTGGGGATCCAGGGCACTGTGTTATCCTGGTTTTCCTCATTTCTGGAGGGCTGAACCCAGTTGGTGTGGTTGGAGAGTGAGAGGTCCAGCCCTAGGCCCCTACTTTATGGGGTGCCTCAGGGTTCGGTGCTCTCTCCTCTCCTCTCCTATTCAACATCTACATGAAGCCGCTGGGCGAGATTATCCGTTCCCATGGGGTGATGTATCATCAGTATGCTGATGATACCCAGCTGTATATCTTGGCCCGTGGGGACCCCAGTGATGTGGTCAATGTCCCATCCAGATGTCTGGAAGCTGTTGGGGTGTGGATGGGGGACAACGGTCTACAATTGAATCCCTCCAAGACTGGGTGGCTATGGATAGGGGGTCCCACGTTATCCAGGGAGCTGCCAACTTTGGTCTTGGATGGGGATGCTTTGCCCCAGACAGACCTGGTACGCAACTTAGGGGTCCTCCTAGAATCAGGACTGCTACTTGTAGATCAGGTGGTGGCTGCAGCCAGGAGGGCTTTCGCACAGCTTCACATCATCCATCAGTTGCGTTTGCTCCTGGGCCGGGACTCTCTGCTCATGGTCACACATGCTCTGGTGACCTTCTGGCTAGATTATTGCAATGCGCTCTACATGGGGCTGCCCTGGACAACCATTTGGAGGCTGCAGCTGGTGCAGAATGTGGCAGCCTGGGTGGTGATGGGGTGCGGGCATTATGCTCATGCCTCACGATTGCTTCGGAAGCTGCACTGATTACCAGTTTGTCTAAAGGTGCAATTCAAGGTGCTGGTTTTGACCTTTACAGCCCTATATGGTAGTGGGCCAGGATACCTAAGAGATTGCATCGTCCCAAAAAGGTCTGACCATCCAACCAGAGCAGACCGGAGGGGCTCTCTAATTGTTCCATCTGCCAGAAGGGCTCGCCTCTCTGGCACATGAAGGAGGGCCTTTTCTGTGTCTGCACCGGTCTTCTGGAACCTCCTGCCAGTAGAGTTGCGGAAGCAGATGGAGCTGCTGCCTTTCAGAAAAGAATTAAAAACCTGGTTGGCAGGGCAAGTGTGGGGCCCAGATGGAAGAGTGGCCCCTGCCTATTGGCATAAAATAAAGCCTCCCCATCTTTTTTAATGCGGGCAGTTTTAATGTGGTTAGTTTTTAATAGGTGGGTGGGTATGTTGGGGGTGTAATTGTTTTTTATATTATGTTTTAATCATGTTGTGAGCCGCCCTGAGTCGGGTTCGCCTGATTGGGTGGCATAGAAATTTGAATCATAAATAAATAAATCTTGAATATGTACCCTTAACAAGGTAGGCATTCTAGATATGCAAAGGTGCCAACTCATTTAGGAAAAATGTGGCTACAGATTAACAAAATTATGGGCTGTGTTTTACATGCTATGAATCTATGAAAATGTTCTTTTCACTGCTGAAATGTTCCTTTCAGTGCTGAATTAGAATGTAAAACAGTGTAAAATTGACAGTCTAATTTTATTTCTCTGTATACTCAATGATGGATTTTAAGGACATGCCAAATCCCAGCTGAAAACATGTAAGGTTGTATTCTAAAAGTATCATCATTTGATAAAAACACGGATAACATAAAACTATAGTAACATCACCTAAATGGGAGATACAAACAGCACTACTGTACATTATAGATAACTTGTAATTTAAAAGGGGGAATCATAACTGCAGAAAGCAGAGGATCTCACAGCAAGAGTTTTGCTCACCTCCTGTGCCTTGAAACTTGATGAGCTCTGCTCTTTGATATACCCAAATCATCTATCTGGGACAGAGGTTGGCAACGAAGTCCAGATGTTTTTGGACTTCAACTCCCAGAAGCCCTGATCAGCAGGTGTACTGACTTGGGCTTCTGGTAATTGATGTCCAAGAAAACCTGGAGAGCCAGATTTACTGACCCCTGATCTGGGACATTAAAGTGATTGCAGCTGAAATAAATGGGTTTTCTGTCATGTGCCCTTTGCCCCCAAAACAGGATTGCAATTGATTATACCCTTGTTTATCTTTAATGCTTGGTAAGTGCCCATTTCCACAACAGCGATTTTCTCCACTGGTTGTTTCTCTGGGTTTTTTCACACCTTTCATTTATCAAAGCCAGCTGTAAAGGACTTTAGTCTCTGGCAGGAATGAACCCTAGGAAAGGGGAAAGCCAGAAGATCATCTTGTGGGTACTAATGAGTTTTGCATTTAGTAGCATGCCATTCCTTGGTTAATTATTAAATAATACATTGTGAATGGACAAAATGTGGCTGAAGTTTGATTTGTTTGTTCTCTTTCTCTCTTTCCTTTTCCTGTCTGGCTCTCTCTCAGTGCCTCCAGATGTTTCCTTTAATCTAACACTTTCACTTTAGAGTGCTCTCTCTCTCTCAAAGCTAGCAAGATGGAGCAGATAATTCCAGGAACAGTCAGGGATTTATACATGCAAAAGAGTGAGAGGTGATTTTGGAAGGGTGGTATTCCTGTGTGCATTGCCCAAGCCCAAGAACCAGCTTGCTGAAGAACCAGGAAGTGGCCTGAAATAGCGCAATCATTAGTATGCTGCATGTAGCCCCACATCTCTTTCAGTCTCCTTAAAGATTCTGGTTGGAGCCTATTTATTTCCTTGCAATAATCATAAGACTATTGTAATCTCTTTGTACTCATTCTGTGGCACTTTAGTGTAAGGGACCAAAGACAATGAAACAGCCGAAGGGTTGGCTTAACACAGGTTTATTGCATGATGATCTGGAGGAACATGTGGTAATGGCGGATAGGTAGCTCAATATATACAGCTGGCTATACATTTGAAAGTGGCTCGTCGACAGACTATTGGTTGCTGCCCGCATGACGTCGTAGCAAGGTCACGCCCTTCTTGACCAGGTGAAGAGGTGGCGGGGAATCTTCCCGCGCTGCTGAACCAGGTGGATCTGGGCCATGAGAGCTGGGTGCTCGCTATTGCCATCTAGTGGTCACTAGCTCGCGTCCCCTTATCAGGTTTACATTGATACAGCTGAAGGTTATAATGTTGCACACAGAAAGGTTACATTGTTAACACATGGCAATGGTACATTGTTAAAGGCACAGCTTTACAGAACACAACATCCCTCCCCCCTAGGATGAGATGAAGTCTCTCAGCCAAGATGGCTTGTTGCATGTGCGTTTGGGCCGTGAAGAGGGCTGACCCCCCCGGGGGCACTACTGCTTCTTTGTTCCCTGGTCCCTTGTCCTGAAATGGGAGAGGGAGACTTGTTAGTGGCTTGCCGCGGTCTGGCGGCCTTAGGGGAAGGGAAAAACTCCATTGTGGGCAGACCGGGGGCAATCGGGGCTAATGAAAAACCCCTCTTCTCGCTTGGACGGGTGGGGGACCACTCCGAAAAGCCCCCCTGGTTCTGAAAATCAAAATCTAACTTAGTAGGGGTATCCGCATTTGTGGGGACATTCCGCGAGATATGTATGGGGTTGGGTTCCTCCTCCTCGGAAAGATCCCCCAGGATATCTACGAGAATATCCTCCTCCCCCCTTGGTGGGGGCCCGCGGTCCCCCTTTCCTCCCCCTTGGGCTGAACGGGTGGGGGAGAACCCTAACGCTGACTTTTTCTCTGTTTGGTCTGTGCCCTGCTCATCGGAGACTTTGCGTCGGAGCTGGTCCGCGTGCCGCCTCCACAGGAGCCCTGTACTGGTTTCCACGCGGTACGACACGGGGCCGGTTTGCTCCACAACTACGCCCGGTACCCAGGCTGGGCCCGTGCTGGCGTAATTCCTGCAATGCACGGGGGCGCCTACACTGAAACTCTTTGTGGCCTCCAGCCCGATGTTCCTTCCTTTGTCCTCTACCCTCGTGGGGTCTAGCCTAGTAAGGATGGTGGTCAGTTTTCTACGCATTAAGAGCTCTGCGGGGGAGTATCCTGATGCCAACGGGGTCACCCTGTACCCTAGCAGAAACTGACACACTTGTAGGTTCAGATCCCCTGGGCCCATGCGCCGCAACGCGTCCTTCGTGGTGCGGACGAGGCGCTCTACTTGGCCATTGGTGGCTGGGTGAAACGGGGCGGAGGTGATATGCCGAACGGCGTTAATCTCCATGAATGCCCTAAACTCGGAGGACGTGAAACAACTAGCGTTGTCGCTAATTAATGTGTCGGGTATGCCAAACGTGGAAAAGAGCCTCCGCAAATGCCTAATGGTCTGGGCCGAGGAGGTGCTCGTGACTGGGATAACCTCCAACCACTTGGAGAAGGCGTCCACTACAAGAAGGAACAGGGTGCCTCTGAACGGGCCCGCGAAATCAACGTGCACCCGGGACCACGGCTCCTTAGCCGCGTCCCATTCCCTGTGGGGAAGGCGGGCCTCCTCTGGTCTGGAGCATTGGCAACTTTCACAAGTGCCGACCATGTGCTCGATGTCGGCGTCCAGCTGGGGCCACCAGAAGTAACTCCGGGCCAGCGCCTTGGATCGCACGATGCCGGGGTGGCTGACGTGCAGCAGTTTGAGCACCCGCGGCCGAAGGGAAGTGGGAATCACCACCCGCTGCCCCCACAAGAGGCACCCCCCCTCTAGGGACAGTTCTAGCTTTTTTCTGAAAAATGGGGCGAACTCCTCCGCTGGGGAGGACGCCGGCCACCCTTTCTGCACCCAGGAGCTAACTGCCGCTAACGTCTTGTCCTTCTCTGTCGCTTTGGCAATGTCGGCGGGCATTACGGGGGGGCGAATCCAGCACCTCTATCATGAGAACCTGATGGTCCCGCTCCCCCTTGCTCACCTGGCTGGGCGTTAGGGGGAGGGGAGACCTTGATAGAGCGTCCGCATGGCTGATCTCTTTCCCGGGCCGGTAGACCAACGCGTGCTGATACGCGTTGAGAAAAATGGCCCACCTGAGCATCCTCGGGGACAGGATCTGTGGGGTGGGCTTATCTGCGGTAAAGATGCCTAGCAGGGGCTTGTGGTCCGTTACAATGGTGAAGGGGTGGCCATACAGAAAAACGTGAAATTTTTTCATCCCCGCGACTATTGCTAGTGCCTCCCTGTCTGTCTGTGCATAGTTTCTCTCCGCTTGGGACAGGGACCTGGAGTAAAATGCTATCGGGGCCTCCCTTCCGTTTTCCAACACGTGGCACAGCACCGCCCCCACCCCCACCGGGGATGCATCACAGGTCAGGACTACCGGGCGTTTGGGGTTGAAGTGGGTCAGTATGGCGTCGGACGCTAGGAGGCTTTTTAGCTCACTAAATGCCCTTTCTTGGTCATCGCCCCACTTCCATGCCTGGTCTTTCTTTAGCAGTTTGTGTAGCGGTTCAGCCACCGCTGCCTTCTGGGGGAGGAAGGAGTGGTAAAAGTTGAGCAGCCCTAGGAACGACTGCAGCTCGGGCTTGGAGGTGGGGCGGGGGGCTTTCTTAATGGCTGCCACCTTGGACTTGGATGGTTTTATTCCCTCAGGAGTTACACAAAACCCTAGGAACTCAACCTCGGTCGCGAAGAAGACGCATTTGTCCTTTCGCAGTCTCAGCCCCACTTTTTCGAATATTGTCAGGACCTTCCCCAACCTCTTGGCCAATTCAACCCGACTCCCCCCCGTTATTAACACGTCATCAAAATAAGGCAACACCCCCTCCAGTCCCTTCAGGAGGCGTTCCACGAGTGACTGGAAAATTCCAGGCGCCGAATTCACGCCGAACTGGAGGCGCGTCACCTGGAACACCCCCTTATGGGTGACTATGGTCTGCGCAGCAGCTGCGGCAGGGGACACCGTAAGCTGCTGGTAGGCCTGTGCTAAGTCGAGCTTAGCGAAACACTTTCCCCCGTGTAACCTGGCCAGCAGACGGCTGACTACCAGCACCGGATATGCATTTGGGCGGATCGCCTTGTTGATGGTGCACTTGTAGTCGGCGCATATGCGGACCTCCCCATTGGCTTTTAGTGCGGTTACAATTGGAGTTTCCCACTCCGCGGAATCAACAGGCACAAGGATTCCCTGGCCCACCAATTTGTCCAGTTCCGCCTCTATCTTGTCCTTGAGTGCGAACGGCACCCGGCGTGGTTTAAGGCGAATTGGGCGGACCTCCGGGTCCAGGTCGAATGCCACTGGGGGCCCCTTGAATTTCCCCAGTCCTTTTTTGAAAACTTCGGGGTGCGCCTCGCACACCTCCTGAATTGGATCAGTCCCAACGGCGTGCATCCCAACGGCGTGCACCCCCCATAAACAAACCCAGGGGCTGGAACCATTGAGTCCCGAGGAGGCTGCAATCTCCCCCTTTGAGCACGACTAGTGGGAGGGACGCGGCGTGCTTCTTGAATTTAACCTGAAATTCTCCAACTCCCAACACTGGAATGCTGTTCCCTTGCACGTCCCGTAGTGTGGACCTCAACGCTTTGAGCTTGGGTCGCTTGTGGGGGGCAATTCCCAAAAACTCCCTCTGGGAAATGATAGAATATGAGGACCCCGAGTCAATTTCCATCCTAATGGGAACCCCTTGGACTAGTACCTCAACAAAGTAGCGGGGGTGTCCTGCAGACACGCTGAACACTGGGGCGTCGTCCTCGCTGCCGTCGGAGATGCAGCCCACGCCGTCCTGCTTCCGCGTGGCCTGAGCACCGTCCTTGGGTCTCGTTGAGCGGTCTTGTCCCGCGGAACGGTCTGCTGAGCTCCGCCGGGTCTCGCGCTTCTTCCTGCACACCTTGGCGATGTGCCCGCGGCGGCCGCAGTTGTGGCACTCGGCCTTCCGGAACGGGCACTTTACGCGGTCGTGGGCCGCTCCACAGCCATCACACCGCCGGCTCTCCTTCCAGACCCTCCGGACGTCCTCGTCGTCGCTGCTCTCTGTGGACAACCTCGAAGTTCGCCGGGCCGCCTGTACCGGAGTCTCTGCCTTGCTCGACTTCGGCCGCCAGTCCTGGAGTTCTTGGACCCCGGCCTTTGTAGCTTCGGCGGCCTGGGCCGCTCTGACGACCTCCTGCAACGTGGGAGGCGGCTCTTGGTTCATTAATGTGTGCTGGGTTTCGGCGTCGTTCAGGCCGCACAGCACACAGTCCCGGAGGGTGATTTCGGCATTCTCCCATTTGCACGGGCCGGCCGCCAGCCGCAGGGCCGCCACGAATGCGGCGACCGTCTCCCCGGGCGCTTGGACTCGCCTCCAGAACGCACTCCGAGCAGGAAACATCGCCGTGGCGGGCCGGACGTGCTCACGCAGCATCTGCATGAGTTCCTTGGCCTTGAATTCGCTCACCCTCCTCGGTGCAATCAGGTCCACCAAGGTCCTTTTGGTTTCTTGTCCGAGCATCCTGGTGAAGATGGCCCTTTTCTTTGCCTCTTCCGTGACTTCAGACTCAATCAGCGCTGCCTGGAAGTCCATCTCGAAGATCTCCCAGTCGCCCGGTTTCCTGATTTCGAAACCGGCGCATGTCTTGGTCCCGTGGGCTGCCATATCCCACCTTCGTCGCCAATTTAGTGTAAGGGACCAAAGACAATGAAACAGCCGAAGGGTTGGCTTAACACAGGTTTATTGCATGATGATCCGGAGGAACATGTGGTAATGGCGGATGGGTAGCTCAATATATACAGCTGGCTATACATTTGAAAGTGGCTCGTCGACAGACTATTGGTTGCTGCCCGCGTGACGTCGTAGCAAGGTCACGCCCTTCTTGACCAGGTGAAGAGGTGGCGGGGAATCTTCCCGCGCTGCTGAACCAGGTGGATCTGGGCCATGAGAGCTGGGCGCTCGCTATTGCCATCTAGTGGTCACTAGCTCGCGTCCCCTTATCAGGTTTACATTGATACAGCTGAAGGTTATAATGTTGCACACAGAAAGGTTACATTGTTAACACATGGCAATGGTACATTGTTAAAGGCACAGCTTTACAGAACACAACAGGCACACACAGGGTCTGTGAAAGTTCCTTTTAAAAACTTTCCTGGAGCAGCATGGCCAATGTATCTTGTATGTCGGGCTATCTTCATCCCTCCTTCACCAAACTGTCTTCTTTTCCATTTTCTATGTGCCATCTCTATGCATGATTTTTATTATTACTATTATTTGGATTTGTATGCCTCTCACTCGACAACACGATTCCTCTTATCCCTCCCACTGAAAATCCCCCACTTTCTCCCTTTCTTCTCAGAATACGATAGATGAGACAAGTTTGATCTCAATTCCATTCCACTGGGAGCCTTATAAATGTAGATGAAACATGACAAAAACAGCATTGTCATGCCCAATATAGGCTTTACATTTGATTTCTTGAACATTGTGTTCTTTTGGGGGAACACTGGGCAGAGCTGGCTCAAGACATTCTACTGCCAAGGGTGATCAAGGTATTTTTGCACCTGAGATACAAAAATCCAACAAACTTTGGGAATCAAAATGCAATATTAGTGATTTCGGTGCAGTATCCATTTGTTGCTTTTTCATAACACCTACTACATTGATTTCCTTTGCCAAAAAGTAGGGCTAGTGCTGTGAATGCTCCCATGTCTGTAGAAATCAAGGCACGTCTGTAGAAATCAAGGAACATGAAATGCTTTTGTTTAGAGAAATCCTCGACCACAAGCTTTCTGTCACCTTGGTGCACATACATTTCACATTTACAGGCAGGGATCTCCACAATTTTCTGTGTTTCTTGCAGCTGGTATATGCATTGCTTGAATACTTTTTCATTGTTGGCTAAAGTATGTTTCAGCAGCTTTTCTTGCATAATTTTGACATGTACATAGTTTCACATATATACTGCTCATATGTGCACATTTTCTTCCATAGCTATCTTTTTATAAGACAGCATCCCTAAAGAATACGCGGTGGAGGTGATGAATAGATTCAATGGCTTAGACTTAATAGATAGAGTGCCAGAAGAATTATGGACAGAGATGAGGGACATCATGCAGAAAGCAGCAAAGAAAACCATACCAAAAGAAAAGAAGAGTAAGAAAGCAAAGTGGTTGTCTGATGAGGCTCTTAAAATAGCAGAGGAAAGAAGGAACGCAAAAGTCAAAGGAGAAAGGAAAAACTACAATCATTGGAACACAGAATTTCAAAGAAAAGCAAGGAGAGATAAGGAAAACTACCTAAAAGAACAGTGCAGAGAAATGGAGGAAAACAACAAAAGAGGCAGAACCAGAGATCTTTTCAAAAAAATTGGGGAAATTAAGGGAACATTTAAAGCAAAAATGACCATGATAAGGGACAAAGAAGGAAAGGAGCTAGCTGATGCAGAAGAGATTAAGAAAAGATGGAAAGAGTACACAGAGGAACTCTACAAAAAGGATCTCAACACTCCTGACAATCACAATGATGAAGAAGTAGAACCTGAGCCAGACATCCTGGAGAGCGAAGTCATAAAGGCCCTAAAGAGCACTGCAAACAACAAAGCGAGTGGAGATGATGGTATCCCAGTT
Source organism: Bradypodion pumilum (assembly GCA_035047305.1). NCBI lineage: Eukaryota > Metazoa > Chordata > Lepidosauria > Squamata > Chamaeleonidae > Bradypodion > Bradypodion pumilum. Next base: position 43,499,281 of record JAWDJD010000004.1, read on the forward strand.
GAATTCTTTAAAGCGCTAGAAGATGACGGCGTCAAATTACTGCATTCAATATGCCAGCAGATTTGGAAAACAAAACAATGGCCACAGGATTGGAAAAGATCAGTATACGTCCCAATCCCAAAAAAGGGCAATGCCAAAGAATGTTCAAATTATCGAACAATCGCGCTCATCCCACACGCCAGTAAGGTGATGCTCAAGATAATACAGGATAGACTTCAGCAGCATGTGGAAAGAGAATTACCAGAGGTGCAGGCAGGTTTCAGAAGAGGCAGGGGGACTAGAGACCACATTGCCAACATACGCTGGATCATGGAGAAAACAAAGGAATACCAGAAACAAGTTTACTTCTGTTTTATTGACTACACTAAGGCATTTGACTGTGTGGACCACAACAAGATGTGGCAAGTAATTAAAGAGATGGGAATACCAGAGCACCTCATATGCCTCCTGAGAAATCTGTACATGAACCAAGAAGCAACAGTTAGGACAGAACATGGAATGACAGAGTGGTTTGGAATAGGAAAAGGAGTAAGACAAGGCTGCATTTTGTCACCATGCTTATTCAACCTATACACAGAGCACATAATGCGCAGTGCAGGGATGGAGGAATCACAATATGGGATTAAAATCGCTGGGAGAAACATCAACAATCTGAGATATGCAGACGATACAACCCTAATGGCAGAAAGTGAGGAAGACCTAAAGAATCTCTTGATTGGGCTGAAGGAGGAGAGTGCAAAAGCTGGCTTGAGACTCAATATCAAGAAAACCAAGATAATGGCAACAGGCCCAATCAGTTCCTGGAAGATAGATGGGGAAGAAGTAGAAGCAGTGACAGATTTCACTTTTCTAGGATCAAAGATCACGGCAGATGGGGATTGTAGCCATGAAATAAAAAGGCGACTGATTCTTGGGAGACAAGCAATGAGAAACCTGGGGAACATAGTGAAAAGCAGAGACATCACACTGAAAACAAAAATTAGAATAGTCAAAGCAATGGTTTTCCCAGTAGTAATGTACGGATGTGAGAGCTGGACAATTAGGAAGGCTGAACGCAGAAGAATAGATGCCTTTGAAATGTGGTGTTGGAGGAGGGTTTTGAGAGTCCCCTGGACAGCGAGGAGAACAAATAGGTCAATCTTAGAAGAAATTAACCCTGAATGCTCACTGGAAGGTCAAATAGTAAAGATGAAGCTAAAATACTTTGGACATCAAATGAGAAGGGGGGTTTCACTTGAGAAGGCATTGATGTTGGGAAAGGTGGAGGGCAAAAGAAGAAGGGGGAGGCCAAGGATGAGATGGCTAGATGGCATTGTAGACACAATGGGCACAGAGCTGGTAGGGCTGAGGGGGATGGTGGAGGACAGAGGCGCCTGGAGAGCAATGGTCCATAGGGTCGCAAAGGGTCGGAACCGACTGTGCGACTGAACAACAAAAAACTTTGGAGTTCAAAATATGGGATACCTTTGAACAGTCCTGGAGACAAAGATAAACCTATATGACTGACATTGACCCGCAAGCTTCATTAATTCCAGCCTCTCATTGCTTTGAGAACTAGTCTTTATTAGAGTAATGGGAAAGGATGCAAAGATCGATGAGTTGTCTAGCTCTTTCTGCCCTGAAAGTCCACTTGTGGACTTAGTTAACTCTAGGATCCCCTTTGCTCCCAGTCCTCAGCTGGGCCCATGTTCTAATCACTGGCTCTCAGCAATCCTGGTCTGGAGCTGGGGTCTAATTTGCAGCACTGATGCCAGCCAGATGATGCTCTCAGAGAGAGTCAATAGTGCTGAGTCAATCCAGGTCACAAAGTCCTAACAGTTCATCTCACCTCTGGATCATTTGCCAGAGGCACTCATTGTGGTGCTTCCTCCGCTTACAGTATCACTTCTGGGTTGAGATGGAGTCCACGGACATGGGCTTAGCCACACAGCTGTGCAGTTGCTATAGGGGCCCAGGTTGGACAACCATGGCCAAACAACCACAACATTCTTTTGCCAGGTCTTTTTAAAGGCTAGGCTTTTAATTTATGAAGTCTGACCAGTTTTGGTTTTGCAAAAAGGCTCCAGTTCCATTACAAATACTGTTAAAAAGCAGTTATTTCCAACCAGTTTTGCATGAATTTGTTCCATTCCTTCATTTGTGTGATGTCTGTCACCTACAGGGAGCCAATTCTGCATTGTTATTGTCTCATGAGCCTCATGTTTTCTCCATATTAGAATTCTATATATCACTGATTTCTAAAACGAGCTGCTTCTCTCCCCCACTTTTTTACTGCGTTATTTTGCCAACATATGTCCAGATGCTATTTGCTAACAACAGATTTTTGTTTTGTTTTCTTTTGCATTTTGCTTCTTCAAAGCCTTAAAAAAAAGGGGGGGGAGGGACAGATTTGGTATTTATTGTATATTTGTGACATTTTTCATATTTTAAGCCAGAGATTCTCAACCTTAGGTCCACAGGTGTTCTTGGACTTTAATTCCCATAAGCTCAGGTGAGTACACCTTTTGATCAGAGCTCCTGGGAACTGAAGTCCAAAAACATCTGGGGACCCTGTTTTAAGCAAACTGGCAGGATGCAAGTATAGAGTAAGTAAAGCATGTTAAAAAAAACACCAACAACAACCCATGATTGACATCAATGTTGTAGGGGAGACAGGATTAACAGACTGGAAAATTGCAAAGACAATGATGTCATCTTCTATCTCATTTCATGATTTACTCCAAGTTGCTGTAATTTTTATAGTAATTGGGATGGGGGAGATTTCCCCCAGAAATAATGTATTGTTGTGAATGATCCCTGTTAATTACAAAATATTAACTTCCTGAAAGAGCTGTTAGGATCCACTAGCTTTATAAAATATCTGTTAGTGATGGATATGAAAACAGCTAGGAATGGTTTCTTTTATCTAGCTTCCTGCATCTTTGAACTCTCAGAGCAGTGGTGGGCATCAGGAGGTTTGCACCAGTTTGCCAGAACCGGTAGCAGAAATTCTGGCTGGCCCCGCCCATCCAAGTTTTGACATAAAGTAGTCCTAATTCAGGTGCAAAGCAGGGCTTTCCCCCTGGCCATGACCACCATATCATGCCCACAGTGTGGTAGTAAAAATTAGAGGCATAGCGATGGGACTATCATAAAAAATTCCCTTCCTTTTGAAGTTTACCAACACATGACTGCTTGTCTTGAACATTTCTCTTGAATGTGCTCTCTGGTTGTGGCTCTTTCTGCCTGTCTCTATCTGATCTATTTGAATTGCAACCTATATGATACCACAGTTATTGGCATTTCTATCACATGAGAAGATTATTGTTTTTCTGAAGACAATTGATTGGCTTAACCTGGTATTGTTTTTTAGACTACATTCTTGCTGAAATGATGGGATCTTTGCTCTAAGTTATTGAATTGTGTTACTGTAGAAAAACAAAAACAGAAAACTAGGAATTAAGGAACCTGCTTCACACCAAGCTAATGGTCCTCCCAGCTCAGTATTCTCTGTACATTCTGTTGGGGTGTGCAAAGTGCAACCTTCAAAAATTGCTTGACTGCAATGGGGGAGCAACAGCAATGGGGCCATGATCTACACCAGTGATGGCTAACCTTGGCACTCCAGCTGTTCTGGAACAATTCCCAGAAGCCTTCGCCAACACGCGTGCTGACTTGGACTTCTGGTAATTGAAGTCCAAGAATACCTGGAGTGCCAAGGTTAGCCACCGGGGATCAATGCTGATAAGGAGCTACAGAGCAAAATATTTCCCAAGTGTTTCTGGAAATCCCAAGGATGGATTTTGGTATCTTCTGAATTGTAAATATGCAACTGTCTTCAATACAAAGAAATTCCCAAAGAGAATACAGTGGCTTTCCTCTATCTGATGCCTTATAGAAATGACAGTCTATCAACCCATCATCCACATTTAACACAGATGCTGCTGCTATCAGCAGAAAAGGACAGAGGTTCTAATCCAACATTTCTAAAGGATGCTTGGTTTTGGGAAGCTAGACTGCAAATTGTGGTCTAAAGGAAACAGAAAATCTTAATTCATGGAAAAGTTGCTTTTTTGCACTAAGATTCACAAAATCCATCAGTACATGTACCATGTAGGTAATCATAAAAAGTACTAATTCCAAGTTCTGATATTCTCTACTGGGACAGTCTACCATTGCACAAACTCAAACTGAACACCTGCAAGATTTAGGTACTGCAAAGGTAATTGGCACAACAATTGGGCAGAATTCTAGTCCAGCCAAGTCTGGGAAAATAAAGCAGGGAGGAAAAACCCAACACATTTACTTAGAGGAGAGATTTAAAACACTCCTTTATGGAGCTGGATGTTGAACATTGGCTGCCATTTAAATATATGGAAATGTATGAAAATTTACTGTTTGTTTGTGAAAGATGGTTTTAACAAATTTGCCCTTTTAACAACACCCCTTAGAGAGAAGCAGCTATTCAGAGAGCACTGCAATGCACATACAACCATGTGGAAATAAGACACCAAGCTACACATAACCAGCCCAAAATATGCAGGTGCAGCTAAGACACTAAATCAATACATTTATGGTTCTCTAGTCTCTGAAACATCAGGATTCAGAGGTCTGAAGATTATTATGCCAGGTTTAGATTAGGAGATGCTGTCATTTTAGCAAATGAGGTGGGATCAGCCAGGGACAAATACATTTCCCTTATTCTGCAACTGCTTTAACAAGTTTTTTTTTTTTGAGAGCATAAATTCCTTACCAGCTTTTTCTGAGAGAATGGGATTTCAAGTAGGTGTCTCAGGGGACTTCTTGGCATCTCCATTGGAGCAGGATTTCTGTATTATCTCTTCCACCAGATTTTACTTGGATTTTAAGCATGCCAGCCAATATCCATTTAGCCTTTCTGCTGGCCCAGATACCAAGTTTTCTTTAAAAAGAAAAGCAACATGATCCTTACAATTGATCAATAATTCACTTTCAAGTTGATCCCAATGTATGACAATCCTTTCAAGGGTTTTCTAGGTTTAGACATCTCAGAAATGGTTTACCATTCCTTTTCTCTGAGGGAGCTCTGGGGCTGTAGAGCTTGACTAAGGCAACAAAGTCTGGCTGTTCTTGCAGGAGGTTCAGAGAGGAATCATACTCATGACCCAGCCATCCAACTCATTGAGTTAATCTAATCATACAACCAGTGATTTATGGCAGAATAAGTGTGACTATTTTCACCAAGGGACTGCAGTGGCTCAAGTGCCTAAGACGCTGACTGGGAGGCGGAAGGTCAGCGGTTCGATTCCCGAGTACTGCGGGACGGAATGAGCTCCCGTCTTTGTCCCAGTTCCTGCCAACCTAGCAGTTCGAAAGCAAGAAATTGCAAGTAGATAAATAGGGACCACTTTGGTGGGAAGGTAACAGTGCTCCAGTGTCTAGTCATGCCTGCTACATGACCACGGAAACATCTGCAGAAGCAGACAGCACTGGCTCTTCGGCTTTGAAACAGAGATAAGCACTGCACCCTAGTGTCGGATACGACTGGCTTTCAAGCAAGGGGAACCTTTACCTTTACCTTATTTTCACCAAATGCAATACAAAAACAAGTTTTAGCGGATAAAGAAAGCAATTAGTTTTAGTGGCTCTCATAAATTTGTATACCATGGACTCATCCTGTAATGCAGCATTCCCAAACTATGTTCCATTGAACACTGGTGGACATCAATTCCCAGATGCCTAAGTCAGTACATTGGCTGATCACTGCTTTGGGAAATTGACTTAGGCTTCTGGGAATTGAAGTCCAAAAACCAAAGTTTGGGAAACATTGCTCTAACGGATAACTACTGCAGCTAAATGAGCAATGAAGTCATAGCAATGAATGCTGGCTAAGAAATTATGGGAACTGTGGTCTGAAAACAGAACTTTTATAAACAAGATAAAATAGTGAACAAGAAAGAATAAATTAGAAACATGCATACTGTATACTTATCAGGGAGTGAAGATTGGAAAAGTTGCTGAAATAGTCATTGAATCCCACAGTCAACATGGTTAGTGACTATTCTGACTAAAAAATTCTGAATACCATAGTCCAAGATGCATATTATTGAAGAACTGCTATTATTCCCCCAATTTATAATATACTAGTCTGGCCAGGTTATCCTGCTATGGTATTAGAGTAGATCATAATGCCAGCAACTCAATGTCGATTGTCAGGCAGCAGTTAACAAACCTGACAACCCTGAGGACTAATGGCCTTGGGTGGCAAAGTCCACAGGGAAGTTTGATGGTTCTCAAGTGGATTAAATCCCACTTGAATTCGTCTTTATGGAGGACAGCAGCTTCATCAATACTGGCCTGTGGCCAATGAGGATTTTGTGTGCTCAAAACCAGAAAGTGACTCACAGAACTGGATCAGTGGTGCCAGTGTCATGTTGCCATGCAGAAGGTAAATGGAAGGCCACTGCATTCTATTGCTCCCAGGATAATCTTTATAGCTGATTGCCATGAGGATAACCAATATTCAGAATTGGATACGGCACTTAAAGAAGAAGAAAAAAACTATAATAAGGTCCATGGCAATGAAACAAAACTTCAGTTAGTTGGGATAAAAGTTTTGGATGCTAAGGAGAAACTCAAACAAAATACAAGAGATATTGTGCTAGATTGGGACTTGCATAGATAGATGAAAAGCTGAATATGGTAAAAAGAAATGTAGGATATTTTATAGCTTTAAAGAAGTGTTTAATCTGTAGCTCTTTCCCTCAATTTCTGCAGATTGCCCTCAATTTCCCTTGCATTTTTTGCATGCAAATTAATGTCTTACTGATGGGGGACTCCTGTGAAACTCTAACAGGTCCATACGATTTAAAAAAATATATATTAGTAAAAACAATAAATATCTCATGAGAATATTTCCTTAAGCCCCTGTCTTTGGCCAAAAAACAAAATCCTTGTTTATATGCACTGCTGATGTGGCTCAAGTGGTTAAGAAGCTGAGATTTTGTTTTTTGAGCTTGAAGACTGGAAGGTCAGAAGTCGAGACCTGGGTACTGCACGACGGAGTGAGCGCCTGTCTGTGTCCCAGCTCTTGCCAACTTAGCAGTTCAAAAGTAAGAAATTGCAAGTAGATAAATAGGGACCACTTCGGTGGGAAGGTAAACAGCATTTTGTGCACTCTGGTGTCTAGGCATGCCTGCCACATGTCCACGGAAACGTCTGCAAACACAGACAGTGCTGGCTCTTTGGTTATAAACAAAGATGAGCACTGAACCCTAGAGTTGGGTACGGCTGGCTTTTGAGCAAGGGTGGCCTTTACCATTACCTTTTTAATTTTTTTATTGATTTTCAGAAAAAAGTAACATACAAATAGAGAAAGAAGAAAGAAAAAAACAACATAGGCAAACATAAAAATGATACATTTGACATTATCACTAAAAGAAAAAAAGAATCTTTAAACAATAAAATTAGATGTATATATGTCTAAATATAACACCTTTGAAATTTAACATTTAACTTACTGTCTCTTTAATGTTTTATTATCTTAAACATTAGTAACCAGTAACTTCTTATTTTATCTAATTTCTATTCAAATCAATTTGTCTAAAACAGTTATATTTCTATTTCTATCCCTATCAATTTATTCCAATATTACATTCTATACATCATTCACCCCATGTATTTTCATTGCCCGGGAGGATGTGGTATTTCCCATTGATTTCTACTGTGCCCAAAACTTCAATTGGTCTGGTGTCAGTCTATTCTTCCCCTCTCCCTTCAAAGCATAATCCACAAACTGTCTCCATGTATTCCAGAATCTATTCTCTTTAATTATTCCTTTTTTAAAATTCAACGCCCATGTTAATTTTTCATTCAATGCGAGATCCCATATCTCCTTATACCAATCATCTACTTTTAATGTTATATCGTTCTTCCAAGTTTTTGCTATATACATTCTACCCATAATAAGAATTATAGCCAATAATTCTTTCTTATCATCATCTAGGTTCATATTATCTGCGTCCGTCAACAAGATGTTACTTGGCCCCAATTTGAGAGATGTTCTCATAATATTATCCATCTCCTTCTCAATTTCCTCCCAATATTTCTCAACCTTTTTACATTCATACCACATATGTACATATGTGCCCAATGTATTTTTACATCTCCAACACATTTTTTTTAATCTGTCTGGTACAGTTTCAATGGGGTCAAGTACCATTTCCACAACATTTTGAAATTATGCTCTTTAACCCTGACAGACATGGATCTCATACCTCTTTTTTCCCATTTATTTTTCCACTCTTTTTCGGTTATGCTTATCTTCAAATCTTGTTTCCAAGCATTTTTTAATATCTCTTGTGAATTACTTTCTACATTTATTATTTTATACATTTTACTAACCATACCTTTAATTCCAATTTCCGACTTTCTTACTTTCCATATTAACTCTTCAAATTCAGTTTTGCTTCTTTCCAGACTCTGCTCTCTCACATAACTATTATTCCACTTATTTATCCTCATAATCTGTAACCAATTTAACTTCATTTGATCATACAGCTCTTGTTTTTTCACATCGTCTCTGCAAACTCGTATCCAATCTTTCAACAGGAAAATCTCGTTCTTTAGTAAAATTTCCTTCATCCTATCATCAATTTTTATTGGGAATTTTTAAAATATCTTCAAGCTCAATTATTGGCGATATATTCGGGGATAGTTTCATTTTAACCTTCTTCCAAACTCCCAACATCGATCTCATTATTCTATTTTTAACCATTATTTTTCCTTTTTCTTTCCCTAGAAACACACTTTTACCCACCTTTACCATTACCTAATGTTCATGGCTCCTTCAAATGATTCCATCTTCTCAATCTAACCTGAAAATAATTCAGTAGCAATGATCTGACTGAGAGGTTCTGATTGGGTCAACAATACCACATAAGTTTTGCAACTAACCAGAAATTTGAACTTGGGTCTTTGAAGTCCATAATTTTAACTACTATATTGTACTGGCTTTCTCAAATCATTATTAATAACAATTTCATGTCAGAAATTATTCTGGGCTGAAAGGATTTTTACTGGAGAAACTCCGCTCAAGGGGACATTCCGCTGGGCCCTTGTACTCCCCTCGTCATCTTCTGCATACCTTGGTGATGTGGCCCCGTCATCCGCAGTTGTGGCACTCGGCTTTCCGGAATGGGCATCTACTTTGGTCGTGGGACGCTCCGCAGCCGTCGCAGCAGCGGCTTCCCTTGCCCTGCATCTCGGCCACCCCCTTCTGGACTTTTCGGACGTCTTCGTCCTCACTGGAGCATGTTGAGATTTCCATGGAAAAGAGGGGTGAAGTTGGGGTGTGTGGATTCCGCCAGGCCGCCTGTACTGGGGCAGTTGCCCCTTCAAGTGGAGGAGGCTTTGCCCTGAACAGCTTAACCCCAGCCCTCGTTGCTTCGGCTGCCTACGCTTCTTTCAGTACCTCTTGGAGAGTCAGCTCGTGGCCCCGGTTCATGAGTTTCCATTGGGTCTCTTCGTCACACAGACCGCAAAGCATGCGGTCCCTGAGGGCAATCTCTAGGTTTTCCCAATCACATGGGCCTGTGGCCAGGTGGAGGGCCGCCACATAGTCAGCCATGGACTCTTCCAGGTTCTGTGCCCTTCTCCAGAACGCAGCTCGGGCCGTGAGGATGGAGACAGTTGGCTGAAAATGCCCCCACAACGCTACCAGGAGTTGCTTCACCAGGACCTCCTCTACCTTCCTCGGTGCATTTGGTTCACCAGCAGCTTCATGGCTGGGTACCCCAGCATCGTGATGAGGTGGGCACGTTTCTTCCCCTCATCTGTGATGTCGGCAACCACCAGCGTGCTCCGAAAGTGCATCTCGAACAATTCCCATTGCTCCGGATGCTTGATGTCGAAACTCGGTGGTGTCTTGATCCTGTGGGAAGCCATATCCCACCTTCGTTGCCAATTTGGTGTTCAGGGAATCAAGACAATAGAAGCAGCCATACAAGGCTTAACACATCTTTATTGCATGGCACACAATACGAACACGAGGTAATGGCGGTGATGCAGCTCCTTTTATACGGTGACTATACATTTTGAATGTGGCTACATGGTAGCCTATTGGCTACTGTCGGTGTGACATCATCCGGAGTCACGCCCTTCTTGTCCAGGTGTGTTGTGGCGGGAATGTTTCCCACAGCTGGAGATGGTTGGGGAATTTGTACCATGTGAGCTGAATGCTCATTGCTTCCCTCTCTGGTAGCAAGCTCGCATTCTCATACAGCTGAGATATATTGTGTTCTATTACAGATTGTTAAAGGATACATTCTTTTCCTGAAGTAGTTACATTCATCTTAAAGGTATAATGCAGCAGTTACATTCCATACACAACACCCCTCCCCCCTAGGACGGGACGAAGTCCTTCATCCAATATGGTTCTCCGCATGTGCGCTTGGGGCGTGCGGCTGCTGGGCTTGGTTCGGGGGTACTAGTGCTTCTCTGTTTTCTCGGCTCTTGCCTTGCAATGGGAGAGTTAGACTCATTAGCAGCTTGTTGCGGTTGCGCAGCCCCTGGCTGGGAGCATGGGGAATTCCTCTGCGGGGGGAGTCAATGGCCACCCTTTCTGTACCCAGGAGCTAACTAGGAACAGGGTCTTATCCTTCGCTGTGGCTTTGGCGAGGTCTGCGGGTACTATCGGGGGTGAGTCTAGAGCTTCGATCAGGAGCACCTGATGATCTTTCTCCACCTCGCACTCAGGGTCTCCTATCTGGGGCAGGGACGACCTGGAAAGGGCATCCGCATGGCTAATGTCTTTGCCCGGGCGGTGGGCCAACGTGTACTGGTAGGCATTGAGAAAAATGGCCCAATGGAGCATTCTGGGGGACAGAATCTGTGACGTGGGCTTGCCCGTGGTGAAAATGCCCAGCAGTGGCTTGTGGTTGGTCACAATAGTGAATGGCTGACCATACAGGAAGTCGTGGAATTTCTTTGTCCCTGCGACTATGGCGAGGGCCTCCCTGTCTGTTTGCGCATAGTTGTGCTCTGCCTTTGAAAGTGATCTGGAGTAATATGCCACTGGGGCTTCCTGCCCATTTCCCAACACGTGGCACAACACCGCCCCCACCCCCACTGGTGAGGCGTCACAGACCAAAACTATGGGCTTTCTTGGATTGAAATGGGTCAGGACCGCGTCTGAGGATAACAACTGCTTTAACTCTTTAAAAGTATTCTCCTGACTGTCTCCCCACCGCCAAACCACATCTTTCTTGAGAAGCCTATGTAGTGGCTCCGCAACGGATGCCTTCCTTGGCAAGAAGGAATGGTAGAAGTTCAGGAGCCCTAGAAATGACTGCAATTCCAGTTTTGCGGTGGGGCGAGGGGCATTTTGGACAGCTGCAACCTTTGACTCAGAGGGCTTTACACCATCAGGGGTTATTTTGAATCCCAGGAACTCCACCTCCCTCACAAGAAACACACATTTGTTCCTCTTCAGTATCAGCCCCACTTTCTCGAATATTGTCAGAACTTTTTCCAGTCTCTTAGACAGTTCCGACACGCTCCCCCTGTTATCAATACATCATCAAAGTATGGGAGAACTCTGGGGGAGCCCCTTAAGCAGATGTTCCACGAGGGACTGGAAGACCCCGGGGGCTGAATTTACGCTGAACTGCAGGCATGTTACCTTAAAAGCCCCCTTGTGGGTACAATCGTTTGCGCGGCGGTGGCAGCTGCAGTTACCGTCAGCTGCTGGTACGCCTGCACCAAATCCAATTTAGCGAAACACCTTCCCCCGTGTAACGTGGCTAGCAAGTGGCTAACTACCGGCACCGGGTATGCATTTGGGTGGATTGCCTTGTTAATTGTACACTTATAATCTGCACAAATTCTAACCTCCCCATTAGGCTTTAACACAGTCACAATAGGGGTTTCCCACTCCACAGAGTCCACTGGAACCAAAAATCCCCTGGCCCACCAGTTTGTCCAGTTCCGCCTCTATCTTGTCCTTGAGGGCGAATGGGACCCTCCTTGGCTTGAGCCGAATGGGCCGGATTTCAGGGTCCAGGTCGAATGAAACTGGGTGCCCATTGAACTTCCCGAGCCCCTTCTTGAATACTGCCGTGTGTGCATTGCACACGTCTTGGATTGGGTCGGCCCCAATGGCATGGATGCCCGCTATTGCAATTCCCAGGGGCTTGAACCACTGTGTTCCCAGGAGACAGCATGCCCCCTCTTTAAGAACTACTAGGGGCAGCTTCTCTGTGTATTGTTTGAATTGGACCTTGAATTCCCCCACCCCCAACACTGGGATCCCACAGCCCTGAACGTCCCGCAAATGAGCCTTTAGAGCTTTAAGCTTTGGTCGCACATTGGGGGGAATGCGCAGGAACTCCCTCTGGGTGATAATGGAGTAGGATGACCCTGAGTCTATCTCCATCCTAACTGGGACCCCTTGCAACAGTACCTCAACAAAAAAACGGGAGTGCCCCAAGGACATGCTGTGAACGGCTGTGTTGTTGTTGTCAAAGACCCGTCAATACACGCGGCGCACTTCCGAGTCGCTGTCGTTGGAGACCCTGCCAACGCCGTCTGATCTCCTAGGTGGACGTTCCGCTGGGCCCTTGTACTCCCCTCATCATCTTCTGCATACCTTGGTGATGTGGCCCCGTCATCCGCAGTTGTGGCACTTGGCTTTCCGGAATGGGCATCTACTTTGGTCGTGGGACGCTCCGCAGCCGTCGCAGCAGCGGCTTCCCTTGCCCCGCATCTCGGCCACCCCCTTCTGGACTTTTCGGACGTCTTCGTCCTCACTGGAGCATGTTGAGATTTCCATGGAAAAGAGGGGTGAAGTTGGGGTGTGTGGATTCCGCCAGGCCGCCTGTACTGGGGCAGTTGCCCCTTCAAGTGGAGGAGGCTTTGCCCTGAACAGCTTAACCCCAGCCCTCGTTGCTTCGGCTGCCTACGCTTCTTTCAGTACCTCTTGGAGAGTCAGCTCGCGGCCCCGGTTCATGAGTTTCAATTGGGTCTCTTCGTCACACAGACCGCAAAGCATGCGGTCCCTGAGGGCAATCTCTAGGTTTTCCCAATCACATGGGCCTGTGGCCAGGTGGAGGGCCGCCGCATAGTCAGCCACGGACTCTCCCAGGTTCTGTGCCCTTCTCCAGAACGCAGCTCGGGCCGTGAAGATGGAGACAGTTGGCTGAAAATGCCCCCACAACGCTACCAGGAGTTGCTTCACCAGGACCTCCTCTACCTTCCTCGGTGCATTAGGTTCACCAGCAGCTTCATGGCTGGGTACCCCAGCATCGTGATGAGGTGGGCACATTTCTTCCCCTCATCTGTGATGTCGGCAACCACCAGCGTGCTCCGAAAGTGCATCTCGAACAATTCCCATTGCTCCGGATGCTTGATGTCGAAACTCGGTGGTGTCTTGATCCTGTGGGAAGCCATATCCCACCTTCGTTGCCAATTTGGTGTTCAGGGAATCAAGACAATAGAAGCAGCCATACAAGGCTTAATACATCTTTATTGCATGGCACACAATACGAACACGAGGTAATGGCGGTGATGCAGCTCCTTTTATACGGTGACTATACATTTTGAATGTGGCTACATGGTAGCCTATTGGCTACTGTCGGTGTGACATCATCCGGAGTCACGCCCTTCTTGTCCAGGTGTGTCGTGGTGGGAATGTTTCCCACAGCTGGAGATGGTTGGGGAATTTGTACCATGTGAGCTGAATGCTCATTGCTTCCCTCTCTGGTAGCATGCTCGCATTCTCATACAGCTGAGATATATTGTGTTCTATTACAGATTGTTAAAGGATACATTCTTTTCCTGAAGTAGTTACATTCATCTTAAAGGTATAATGCAGTAGTTACATTCCATACACAACAACCACTGTATTACTATGTATTGATTATTATTTTGTGCTGAATTTTGTATATTGAATTTGCTGAATTGTGATTGGATTGGATTTTATGTTATGCATTTGTAGTATTCATTAGTTTAATTTGTTTCCAGATGATGATGTTTATTTCTTGCTATTGTATTACTGATATGTTGTTCAGACGCCTGAGTCGGCATAAGCTGAGAAGGGCGGGATATAAATAAAAATTGAAATGGGGAAAAATAGAAATATCCCACCCATCTGAGATATTTTCTCTCCATGGGCTACTTACAAGAGATTAAAAACTCTTTACAATAGAAATTTAGATAGAATAATAAAATAATAAAATCTATCTATCTATCTAGCATTTGATATTCTATATCAGGAGTTCTCAACCTTTTTGTGTCACGGGCCGGACCACATCCCCACAGACAGCTGAGCGGGCTGGACACATGGGCTCCCCCACTGTAAATGCTGTTGTAAACCGAACTAGGTTCCTTTGCGCAGATACGGACACATTTATGGCTGTCATAAATGTATCCACTTCTGCTTCAAGGATCGTCACCATGGGCCAGATTATTTTTCGCCATGGGCCAGGGCCGGCCCATGGGCCATAGGTTGTAAACCCCTGCTCTATACCATCCCTATAATGCGAACACTTTCTGAGTGATTCACAATCCATCAAAACATAATAAAAATAATAGAAACAAATCACAAATATAATAAATACAATAAAAAAACCTGTCTCTAGCTAAATTAATAAAACCTGCATGTAAGTAAATTGAAAAAATGTAAAACAAATTTAAATTGAATTTACAGGGGATTTGAACTAACAAAACACAGCTGATTCCAGGAAGGTTTTGACATTTAGGGAGATATGAGATGTAGTTCCCCCAAGGGGAATATGTTTCAGGCACTACACCATTGCTACCTGAGTTCCTACAACAAGAAGGCTGATGAGTTGCAACTCCAATGCTCCACTTCTTATCAAGGAATTGGCACATTGACTCCAAGTGTATGCATCTACTATCTCACTCCCCGATTCCCTCCCTCCCACTTCTGGCTGTTTCTTTCTGTTCCACCTCCCTGGTAACAGTGCAGAATATACTCATGACACCTACACATACATCAGCTCCAGTGACAGAAGAGAAAATGTGATTAAAGGGCTCAGGAAAGTTCATCGTTCCCCCAGCTGCTGGCATTTGTACAGGATATTACAAAAAGAGAGCTATTTATTCTGCAAACCCTGACTGTGAATGATCAGCTTATTGTATTGAGTTCAGGGAAGTATCTCTTCCTTTGGTTTTGATTCTAAATTGCTTTGCCCTTTGGCTACATGCACTAGCCTCGGGTGCATTTATGATGGAAGAAGAATGCCCCTTTGTTTGGAATATGAATTTTTTTCATTCACTTTGCTACCGTCCTATATCACTGTGAAAGGGGAGGTGATATGAAACCCTTAGGCATGGATTAGATTCAGCAATATAATGGTCAACAGCAAACTGCAGACAATCATTACAACAGACTGCATTGCCACTCTCCTAAGGACAATTAAAAATGTGTTGAACTGTATCAATGAACCAATTTCTAGCCATTTTCACCCCCTTCAGGAACAGTTTATTTTTGCAAAGCTGCCAAGTCTTTGCTCCCCATTCAAAAACAAGACATCCCAGCAATTCATATACATCAGTGTTTAGGACCATGCTATCTGCAGGGGTGCCTTTCCCTAAGAAATGCTACCCAGTGCCCTCAACAGCTTAAGTTACAAGTAGCCACTCCTAAAGAAGTTAAGAAAGCTGTGACTAATGGAAGAGCATTTTCTACTATAGCCCCCACATTATAGAATAGTTTACCTTATGAAATAAGATCAGCTCCATCTTTAACTGCCTTTCAAAAACAACCAAAACAACCCCTCTCTTTTTAGGGGTGGGTTCTTATTGCTGGTTTTTATCTGTTTTTATTTGTTTTTATCTGTTTTTACCCACTGTGAACCGCCTGGAGTCGGCTTTGGCTGAGTGGGCGGTATAGAAATTTAACAATAAAATAATAAAATAAAATATAAATAAAAACTAAATGTGTATTTTTTATCAAGTGTTTTCACCTGATTCCTTTCATTTATAAATAAATATTATAGTTTTGGTTTTGATCTGAGTTATTAGGTCATTAGACAAACATTTTATATGTTTTAAGCTATTGAGGTAATTTGAACTTACAGTTGCCGTCTGGATGGGTATGTTTACTTGTAGTTGTGTTATTTTATTTTTTATTTGTTGTATTGTTGTACAATATTTAATATTTGTTATGTTTTTTTTATTTAATTAGTATTTTGTACACTGGAGGAGAATTTTGAGAGTACCTGGGACATCAAAGAGATCAAGTAAGTCAATCATGAAGGAAAGCAACCCTCTTGGAAGGACAAATATTGAAGATGAAGCTAAAGTACTTTGGCCACCTAATGAGAAGAGAGGACTCGCCCGAGAAGTCCTTGATCCTGGGAAAGATTGAGGGCAAAAGGAGAAGGGGGCGGCAGAAGTTGAGATAGCTATATGGCATTGCTGACACAATGGGCATAGAGCTGAGGGGGCTGCAGAGGATGGTGGAGTATAGGGGTACCTGGCGTGTAGTGGTCCATGGGGTTGCAAAGGGTTGGACTCGACTGTGCGACTGAACAACACTATTGTTAGTTTATGTACTGTTGTGAGCTGCTCAAATTAGTGCATTTGCACGAAATAGGATGGGGTGCAAATTCAATAAAGAAACAAAGAAGTTCAGAGGAGGGCAACAAGAATGATCAGAGGACTGAAAGCCAAAGCCTATTGAAGAAAGAATGAAATAACTGGACATGTTTTACCATGAGATTGGGAGACAGTATGATAGCATTTTGCAAATAACTGAAAGATAGTTATACTGTAAAGAGGAAGGGCAGGACTGGTTCTTGATCATGTCAGAATGTAGGACATGAAATAAAGGGCTGAAACTACAGGAGGACAGATATACGGTAGTCTGAATATAAGGAAAAAATTCTTAGTTATTCGAACAGTATGACAATGCAAACAATTACCTTAGAAGGTGATGAGTGTTCCAACACTGGAGGCATTCAAGAGCAAATTGGACAACCATCTCATAGATCTGCTCCATGACTTCATAGTCCCCTTCAAACTTAGTTATTCTACAATTCTACGGAAATGAAGTCAACAGAAAAAGGAGAATATAATTTATTGGCTTATCTACATAGGTTCATGGGGGCTAAGTAGGGTTGCTTTGTGGTCTGATATGTCATTTGGTGCAATCTTTGCATCCAAATGGCATATGCACTCCAAATAATCCTATTTGGTCTGACTCCTTCCTCTTTCAGTTTCTCAATTTCTCTTAAGACATCCACTTTGTGATACTGTATTGGGAAATTAAACACTCTAGCATTGGGGTTGACTGCAGCCAGGTTCATGACCTGACCTTCAAGAAAAATCACAAAGAAAATACAACCCCCCCCCCCTTTGCCCTCTCTAGTCTTCTCCCACCTCCAAGAGAAAGTTTTCAACTTTCAATTTTTTTCTAAGCGATACTAATTTTGTGTCAGAGATTACTCTGGGTTGAAAGGATTTTTAGGGGACCCCCAAATGAGGCTCCTTTCATGTCTCCAAGTGCAGCTCTCGGGGATCAAAACCCGACCTTCCAGTCTCCAGATCAGCATCTTAGCCACTAAGCCACAACAGCACATTAACACTGTCCTAATTCAGTATAAAACACTTCCACTTCTTCTGCCCCTCCATGAAGAAAAGGAAGTGTTTAATCTCCCAATATTGTGAAGTGTCTGACTTTTCAACCCACATCACGATATGGGAAATTGAACAAACAAGGATCCATTTCCAGTGATATCACACATTGGAATGAACTAAAATGGAGTGCTCCTACCCACACATCAAAAAAGAGGTCCTGACAGGGACCCATAAAGGTACAGGTAGGAATTCTCTGGAGATGGTCTGGTTCACTCCAGCAATTACATAGTGAGATTATTAGAAAAAGGAGTAATCTAGCCCAGGGGTGTCCAAATTATGGCCCATGGGCCAGATCCGGCCAATGGCACCAAATAATCCAGCCCACGCCACCCTTGCTGCTCCTGGAAGTGGAAGTTAAATGTGCCCACACATGCACAAAATGCTGCTGTAAACCACCTGTGGCTGTAGTAAACATGTTTACAACAGCCACGGGTGATTTACGGCAGTGTTATGTGCATGTGCATGCATGGGCATTTTACTTCTGCTGGTGGTGGGAGGAACCACATGCACAAATAATTTGGGGAACCCTGATCTAGCCTGTTTTAGCACAATATTTAAACTGTCAAATAGTGCTTAGACAGTTAAATTCCCTGTCCTACATGCTAGGATGGCAGCCAGCTTGAAAGGTTTTTAAAAAGGATAGATAAATTCATTGCGTTCATGACCACCAGACATCCTGGAATTAACTAGTTTAACATAATTTCAAGATGTCTGATGGATCTCAACTCCATGAATGAATTTGTTCTAAGGACTTAATTACTTACAATTAGTTCAATTTTCCAATAATAAAGGAGGCCAGGTATTAATTTCCAATTGAGTGCACATTCCCACCTAGGACAGAGGATCAGTATCAAAACAATCATTTCTGCAGCTACTCTTTGTGTTCTTCCCAGATCTGTGTATGAATAGTTACACAAGGGGAAAAATGCATCATCTACATAGATTGACAGAGGAATATTTTTTTCCAAGAGACCCACCAAAATCACAGTGTAACTGCATGCTCTAAAATCGGGGTGCCCAAAATGTTTGGGCCATGGGCTGGCCATGTGGTTCAGGGGGCCTTTCACTTTGGCCTGTGGGCCGGATACAGCCTCGACACCAATTCATCCACCCCACAAAGCCCTCGTCGCTCCTGGAAGCAGAAGTAAAATGCTCCCATAGGGGCACATTTTACTTCTGCTTCCAGGAACAGCAAGGGCTTCGCCGGGCAGATGAATTGGTGTTGGGGGCCAAATCCAGCCCACAGGCTGTAGTTTGGGCACCCCTGCTCTAAAAGCATGGGTATATAGCAGCAGTATGCCTGGCAACTGAATAGCCTTCTAATTCTATCATTCCCACTGAAAAGAGGATACAAAAGATAAACAAAATGTGGTGTGTTTTCTTACCAGGTGTTCTCAGAAAAGGAATTGTGCATCTTGCTTTGAATGAGGTAGCTTAAAAATATAAATAAAAATGTATGATTTCAATTTCTTTTGTATTCCCCTTCCTTTCTGCAGACTTCACCTCTTCCCATTTTAGCTCTGCTTGCTTTAACCAAGCTCATCTTCCCTCGGTTTTGTTCCTTTTCATATATGCAGAAGCAGCTTTTCCTGTTTATGAATATTTCGGTCTGCTTTAGCATCACCCTTTCATTCAAGCAGAGTTAGAGTCCTCCTGCTCCTCCTGCTTCCTCCAGGGATGGTTCTGGGTTCATTAGTCATGTGAGTGGCACCGGCAATTACACCTAGACAACTCAGTATTCCCCTGGCCACTTTGCTCTTTGCCTGCTGCTCCCACACGTCTCCTCTGTCCTGCCTGTTTAGCTTTAGCTGAGCATTCATTACATTAAAAATAATAATAATGAAGCCTTGCCTGCCAATTCTTATTCTTGTAAAGCAAGAATGACAGCTCAAGTGCAGCTTTGATTTGAAGGGAGATGTGGTTCCTTCTTATCCAGGGATTCTCAACCTGTGGCTCATGGGCCGGATGCGGCCCCCACACCATTTCATGTGCCCCCCACTGCTTCCACCACACCAGGAAGTGTCGTGCTGCAGGAAGGGCAAAATGGCCATCCAGCCTCCAAAGCTGTCTGAGGGAGCATGACCCGGCCCCTGGATTAAAAAGGTTGAGAACTGCTCTTATCCTTGACTGTCATTGTCGTATGCAACATGCCAGGTGTCATGGAAGGAATGTCATGTTACATGTTACATGAGACATCCTGGGACTCCATACTCCTGGGCATGTAGGTAAAGGTCACTATTGATTGAAAGCCATCGTATTCAACTATAGGGTTTGGTGCTCATCTCCGTTTATACCCAAAGAGCCAGCACTGTCTGGGTTTGCAGATGTTTCCATGGACATGTGGCAGGCATGACTAGGAATGGAATGCTGTTACCTTTCCTTCCAAAGTGGTATCTATTTACCTACTTGCAATTTCTTGCTTTCGAACTGCTAGGTTGGCAGGAGCTGGGACAAAGACAGGAGCTCAGCATCGTGCAGCACTCAGGTCTTGAACTGCTGACCTGCCAACCTTCCAGTCATCAAGTTCAGCATCTTAACCACTAAGCCACTGCATGCACTGAGCACGTAGGGGCAGGGAAATCCTACATTTGATCTGGAAATAGAATAATAATAATCAAAAACTCAAGATCTTTGAATTGCATTGCTCTAAAGTGCTTTTAAATCCAAACCGAAACAGATTATAAAACTTAACTTGAATGTTCAGGCTGAAGCAATCATGCACACAGGTCATGCATGCCAAACCCAGCAGGGATAGATGATGGCTTGAGTCCAAAACACTGTTTTCTGATTAGAGTTCCCAGAATTTTTCCAGTCACTAATGAATTATTTTTTTAAAAAATTGCCTGAAACTCTAAAGAGCATCAATTTGTCAGGAAATGGGGCTGGGGCTGGATCAAATCACTGGACAAATAGCTTAAGATATCTTTCCTATTATTGGAGTCAATGCTTGGAATAATTACTTTTCTGGACCACAATTCCCAGAATTCCCTGTGCTGTCACTTGACAACATTCTACATTCTCAGCCTTGGCAAGTGGCAGTTGATGCCCATTGTGTCCGGTGGGCAAGAAGTCACAGCAACCAATCGTGGGCAAAGGCAGGAATGACAGGCAGATCTAGAGGCAGAAATGGCCACACAGTTACTTGCACAAACAAACACAGTCAGACAAACAAACATATACACACAGAGGCAGGCAAGCAAGCAATCCCTCAGGTCCTGCCTCCCCCTGTCCTGTTCATTCACTCCACAGGTCAACAAAGAAGCATAAAATGCGTATTTTTCCTAAATCAGAAATCTCTTGTTATTATTCTCTCTCCTCTTGCCATTTCTTTCTCTTTGTATACCGGCAAGTGGGGCGGCATACAAATTGAAAAATTAAATTAAATTAATTAAATTAAATATCATGCATAAAAGAGACAAAGCTTCCAGGACGCAACCAACATTGCAAAAATCACTGCTTCTTGATCACTCAAGCACATGCTCATTTCATCTGCAGAAACTCTTATCCCTCCAGGGATGTAAACCTTCCAGACTGGAATGCCCAAGATGCAAGACACACAAACAAAGCCATGCTATCTCCTAGATGATCAATTAGAAAGCAAAAGCAAGCTAATTCAAACAATGTGAATCGAAGCAAACTTTTCTTTTTGAATAAACAGGGTTTGTTTGTATGTGTTTAAGGGTGCACTGCCTGCAGATATAGAATTAGTGTGTCATCTAGTGAGATGCTCAGCTACAATAGCAGATAGGAAGAAGGAAGGCTTTAAATCTTAGGATAAATACCAGGACAACAAAGTTTGTAT
This sequence comes from Bradypodion pumilum, assembly GCA_035047305.1. Lineage (NCBI taxonomy): Eukaryota > Metazoa > Chordata > Lepidosauria > Squamata > Chamaeleonidae > Bradypodion > Bradypodion pumilum. The sequence goes on from JAWDJD010000004.1 coordinate 43,520,702, forward strand.
ATAGAGTCTTTTTTGATTGGGGCAATTTACATATTGCAGACAGGGATTGCAGAATCAAATCCGGGGTTCAGCCTGGTTCCTGCATAGACTAAGCATCTGGCTTATCCCCTCCTTCTGGTTATCCTGGTGATTAGTGCCTCCATCTTTTCCCCCCCAATCAGGTCCACTTTGAACAAGCAGGTGTTGTAATTCCATTGCTAATAAGAAATATTCCCACAACTTCAGTCTTCAGAAAAATTATAGGATAATGAAGAAATATTGGAATGCAGCAGTTTTACAGAGTGGTATTTGGTATTCTCCATGGTAATTGAGTGTCAATATGACATTGATTGCTTACAGGTAGAAATCTTTCTATTCCCCGTTTATCTTGCATTAGTATGAATGATTATAGGCCATAGCATATTTAACAAACTTTGGAGATGAGAAATGGGAAGGAGAAAGATGTACTGTACACCTAATAGATTTATAGCAAAATTGAGTGTATTTATTAGTTAGTAGAATGAGCATTTTCAGGGTAATGTACAGTCTTGTGTGTTATGCTCGCCTACATAATTGATTTTGTTGGTGATGATGAAAATTATTCATATTTCCAAATTGTTGAATAATGCAAGATAATAATAAAACAGCATTGGTTTCAGCCAAAAGAGTGAATGTGGAGGTAGCTGCAGTAAGAATTTTGTCAGGACCAGATAAACCCCAAATATACCAGATTACCTCATTTATTACTAGTAATGCCCTTAGTACAACCTCTGGCTAAACCTCAACCCCTAGAAGTGGTAATGACATACAGTGAAGTAACTGGCCACAGGAGTACAAAGCAGGATGCCTGAGTTTTCCAGTTTGAGACTTCAAGCTTAAAACAAATGTAGACTGTCTGTGTTCCTCTCAAGCAGGACAAGGTAAATTGGAGTCCTGGGTGTTGTTGAGGTTTCCAGTAATCCCCCAGCAATTTATTTTTGCAGCAAAAAGAAAATACAGTTTTTGGAATGCTTCAAGGGTAATGGTTCACTTTTAAAGTCAGCATGGCTACCCCAGCACCATTTTCAATTGTGTGCTGTCTAGTTGGAATTGACTTGCACCATCTTTAAAAGGGCTTTCAAGGCAAATGAGATATTTAAAGAGTTTCACACACTCAAACCACAAGTTTCCATGGATGAGTAGCAATCTGAACTCAGTTCTTCTAATTCCTTTTCCAATATTCTCTCCACTCTGCTGCACTGGGTACCCCCCTGCACCATTTAATGTCCCAAAATAACCCTTTGCCAAAACTGGCAGTAGACTTTTAGACATGTCTGGGAGGTTGGGGGTTGGGTAGGGGGGATTTTTTTTTGTATGTTGGTGGTCTACGCAACCTTGGAGGATCCTCGAGAGGGAATCTGGCTTTCAGGTAGCCAGAGTCACACATCTCTAGTGGATTCTGCATGGTCTCGAAGTATGGATTCTACAGCAGACGTGAAATTTCACAAGCTAATTGACTTGTTGCAGCACCAGCCCAGGTTTGTTTTGAAAGCTCTCCATCAAAAAAGACTCATGAAGCTTTTGCATGAGTCCACCACCTCCTCTTCATTCTGCTCCTTTGGATACTCAGCCTTGTGTAGCTCTCTGAATCTTATCCTTGCAGAATCTATTAGTCCATCCCCTGACTAATTATGATTTACTACCTGCACTGTGAAAAGCAGGAAATACATGCTCGCGCTTGTTTGCATTGAATCATTAGCTTAGTGTAATTTCTTTTGGGTAAACAGAGAGCAAGTTACTTGTCCCATTAAACCTTTGGGAAACTAAAAGTCATTTCCAAAAGAATACATTTGAGGAATTGGCCAGTGGACCGAGCAAAACAGAGAAGCTGATTACCATAGGAGTGTTGCTGCACAGAAGTACAAAGGAGACATCTTCTAGGACAGTGATGGCGAACCTTTTAGAGACTGAGTGCCCAAACTGCAACCCCAAACCCACTTATTTATCACAAAGTGCCAATACAGCAACAGTATAGGAAGGAAACAGTCCCATTGGGCTGCTGGGTAGAGGGGTGGGGTGAACTCTGTGCTGGGGAAGGGAGGAAGCACTCTCAATGGGCTGCTAGGCAGAGGGGTGGAGCAAACTCTATGCTGGGGTGACTGCATGGGTGCCCACAGAGAGGGCTCCAAGTGCCACCTCTTGCACGCGTGCCATAGGTTAGCCACCACTGTTCTAGGATATTATGTAAAGGGCTTGAGAAGATGTAGAGCTGTTGGGTAGAGCTATGGGGAAGAGGTTCTCGGTCTTGCTCACCAGAAAAAGGAGGGTGCTTCACAGTCAAAACAAATTTGGCTTAGTGTTTATTAAAATCAGAGTGTGAACTCTCAGACCATTTCCCCAAATGAGTTTAGCAGAGAGTCAGTGATCCTTTTGCAAGAGTTTATCCCCACTGGCACAACATATACACAACATAATTCCATGTATGGCCACAAAAAATTTGTGTTAATGGCTCCAAATAATTGTTCGGCATAGTCCAGTGATGGAATAAATTAAGTGTATTTGCATTTCCGATGGAGAGTGGTAAAGCCTAGTTATTTGATGGAAAGGAGGCTTTTTAATCTATTGGGACACTTAATGGATTGTGGAACGTAGATGACATCAGTACCGTTGACATTTACATGGCTTCTGGGGTTGTTTTCTTCACCTTTAGCCATTAACCTATCCTCTCTGCCCTAGCAAATTAACATAGGCAAGGTGTTGGCAGCAACAAAATATAGAAGCAGAGTATATGCCAAGGCTGTCTGAATCAAGAATAGGGGTGGCAGGAATCACCAGATGATTCTTCATCTGATTTCTGTATATATTGCTGTAATTATTGCACTTTCAATCTGTCTACTAACCAGAGTTCCTGGGGCAATGCATGGTCCGTTATCTTTTTTTTAAAAATGCAACAATAATATAGTTAAAGAATACTGGAAACAGTAAAATATTTTAAAAAAAAGTTAAGAAGCAACTCCTTTCAGGGGCACAAAGCTCAAGAACATTGAAAATGCCTTTAAAACTTGCCAGGAAATTACAAGTCAAATGCAAAACACACAAATATTACAGAGGCATTTTGCTGGCATTTTTCCTGCACAGAGTTAGCCTGTATGATTCCAATCTCTAAGCAGCTGGAGACTTTTCTATTTCTCCCCAAGGGTCAGTCTTGATGAGCGCTTCTGTGATGTTTTGACAGAAGTAGGTGGAGTTGAGCTTTCTGATTGCAAGGATATTCTTAACTCTATTGATTTCTTGGAATGTAGAATAGTTAGTACTTCCTTTCCATCTCCAATTACTTCCTTTCCATCTCCAGACACAAGAACAATGAGAAAAAATAATTCTTCTCACTCAGCAGGCCAGAAATGTGGGCCAGAACATCCCATATTTGCTGACACCATGTCACATTGCCAACATACGTTGGATCATGGAGAAAACAAAGGAATACCAGAAACAAATATACTTTTGTTTTATTGACTACACCAAGGCTTTTGATTGTGAGGACCACAACAAAATGTGGCAAGTAATTAAAGAGATGGGAATACCAGAACACCTCATATGTCTCATGAGAAATCTATACATGAACCAAGAGGCAACAGACAGAGCATGGAATGACAGAGTGGTTTGGAATAGGAAAAGCAGTAACACAAGGTTGCATTTTATCACCCTGCTTATTCAATCTATACACAGAGCATATAATGCGCAATGCAGGGATGGAAGAATCACAGTATGGGATCAAAATTGCTGGGAGAAACATCTACAATTTGAGATATGCAGACGATACCACCCTAATGGCAGAAAGCGAGGAAGACCTAAAGAACCTCTTGATTGGATTGAAGGAGGAGAGTGCAAAAGCTGGCTTGAGACTCAACATCAAGAAAACCAAGATAATGGCAACAGGCCCCATCAGTCCCTGGAAAATAGATGGGGAAGAAGTAGAAGCAGTGACATATTTTACTTTCCTGGGATCTAAGATCACTGCAGTTGGCGACTGTAGCCATGAAATAAAAAGACAACTGATTATGGGGATACAAGCTATGAGAAACCTGGGAAATATAGTGAAAAGCAGAGACATCACCTTGAAAACAAAAAATTGCATAGTCAGAGCAATGGTATTCCCAGTGGTAATGTATGGGTGTGAGAGCTGGACCATTAGGAAAGCTGAGTACAGAAGAATAGATGCCTTTGAAATGTGGTGTTGGAGTAGAATCCTGAGAGTACCCTGGACAGCGAGGAGAACAAATAGGTCAATTTTAGAAGAAATTAACCCTGACTGCTCTTTAGAAGTAAAATAGTAAAGATGAAGCTAAAGTACTTTGGACATCAAATGAGAAGGGAGGATTCATTTGAGAAAGCCTTGATGCTGGGAAAGGTAGAGGGCAAAAGAATAAGGGGACGGCCAAAAATGAGATGGCTAGATGGTATTGTAGATGCAATGGGCACAGAGCTGGGTGGGCTAACGAAGATGGTGGAGTACAGAGGTGCCTGGCGGGCAATGGTCCATAGGGTCACAAAGGGTTGGAATCGACGGTGCAACTGAACAACAACAAAAAGTTGTCCAACAGAGGGTGATAGAGAACCATTCTAGAGGATCATTTTTCATCTGCTCAATTTGTTTTCAGAATGTGCTGTATCTATTTGCAGCTACCATTGGGGGCTTTTTTTGGGACCTTAGGCTAAAGCAGTTGGCAGATATGCACTTCTAAATGAACAAATGTTGGTGACAACAGCCAAATTCTGCAATCTTAAAACATTCTATAGGTTCCAATTTCCACCACCCCTCATTAACTACTGCCAGATTTGCTAAGTGGATTCATTCGGGCCTGAATCCTCTATGATACACCAAGCACACTTGGAGGAGATGAATTAGTAATAATATCATTTATGACAAGGGAAGCTTGAAACAACCTATTAAGTCTCAGGGACTTGATTTCATCAAGCAATGTCAGCTGGTCACCTTGAGACTCAGTGATGAATGATCTTCCAAAAATAAACTAGGTACTGTATGCAAAGCAAAACTGTTGCTGTCTGTAAAACTGGAATGGCTGCATTCCATCACCTTTTAATCCTGTTTCTGAAATATATTGCTATTTTTGGTTCCAGATTTGCTTCTTACACATCATTGCCAGACTGGAAATACAACAGAATAAAGGAAAAATTATAAAAGCAGTATTGCCCAAAAGAAAAAGGAGTTTTGCCAATGGATATACAGTAGTGTTTTGCTTGAATTTAGAAAGAGTTGGATTTTTCTCATTTATCTGGATAGTTGGGCAGCCAAGCAGACAATCTCCTCGGAATAAGCTTTCCTGTCCAATTTTTTGGTCACTCATGCCCTGGTCACCTCCAGACTGGATTATTGTAATGTACTCTTCATGGGGCTGCCCTTGATGACCATTTGGAGGCTGCAGCTGGTCCACAATGCGGCTGCCCGGGTGGTGATGGGGTGTGGACACTATGCCCACGCCTCACCACTACTTCGGGAGCTGAACTGGCTACCAATTTGCCTTCGGGTGCAATTGAAAGTGCTGGTTTTGATCTTTAAAGCCCTATATGATAGCAGGCCAGGATACCTAAGAGACCGCACCACCCCAAGAGTGTCTGTCCGTCCAACCAGAGCGGACCGGAGGGGCTCTCTAGCTATACCATCAGCTAGAGGGGCCCATCTCTCTAGCACTCGAAGGAGTGCCTTCTCCGTGTCCGCACCAGCCCTCTGGAACCTCCTGCCAACAGAGCTAAGATTACAGACAGAATTGCTGCCCTTTAGAAAAGGCTTGAAAACCTGGCTAGCAGGGCAGGTGTGGGGTCCTAATTGAAATACGGCCCCCACCTGTTGGCTCACTCCAAGATAGAAATCAGGAACCCTTCTCTTTCCCTTTTATGTATAGGACGGGGTAGGTGGGTGGGTGGGATAATTGGGGGGGGTATGGGTTTTTATATGTTTTTAGAACCGATGTAAGCTGCCCTGAGTTGGGTTCGTCTGAGTGGGAAGCATAGAAATCTGGATAATAAATAAATAAATAAATAAATAAATAAATAAATAAATAAATAAATAAATAAATAAATTAATAATAATAATAATAATAATAATAATAATAATAATAATAATAATAATAATAATAATAATAATAATAATAATAATAATAATAATAATAATAATAATAATAATAATAATAATAATAAATATTATTATTATTATTATCAGAGCCCATACAACAATCATCCTTCCATATTCTCTCTCTCTCTCTCTCTCTTGCTTACACACACACACACACACACACACACACACACACACACACACACACACACAAGATGTTATAGTGTAATAATATATAAGAGATTGTAATAAACTAAGTAAAAAAAGAAAACAAAGAAAATTAAGAATAGTCCATAATACAAAAAGGCTAAGGAGAGATATGAGTTTCTCACTTTACTTTGCCCTACAGTTCTGCAAAATGGGTCGAATTATATTTATACCATGAGATGATTTCTGTTTTAGCCATCCTTGGCACTTCAGTGGTTGAAGCATTCAAGGAAGATCTTGGGAGTTAGGAGTTATGACTGTGTTGCTTTTTATCTTGAGATGCCCAAACTGATAGACAGGTTAATTAAATATGACATTAAAAAAAGGAATAAATAACTTATGAGCCAAGTCATAAGGATTTTCTGCTAAATGTATCTTCTTACTTCACATTTAGTCCCTTCATAAAATGTATGTTCAGCCTCATGTTGTATAATTGCAGGAATACATATAAACATTTTTCCCATTTTAAAGAAAAGAATATAGAAGAAGAACCAGACTTTTCCTGGTGACCACTTTCATCAAGAAAAACCAGTAAATAAGAATGCATATTCTACTCTCACTTGACACAAGGAATTGCTGTTTTGCTGGAATTTGGACACTTGAATAAAATTCAAAAGCAGAAGAGAATCTTAAGTCATATATGTTCATCGGGAGTTACTCAGGACTTGAAGCACAAATTAAAAGCACAAACTAAAATAGTTTCTAAAGACACACCTGCCAACAACAACAACAACAACAAAAATTGGCAGCCCCATGTGTGTAGTACCATTTCCACCTCTATAATGTGTGCCCATAGCCAGACTTGACCATGAAGTGGTCATTTCACAGAGCAACAGAGCCCCTCATCTTTTATTGGCTGCTGTTTTTATACACCAGGGGTGCCCAAACTTTTGGGGCTGTGGGCCAGTCACGTGGATCAGGGGCCGGCAGTCACTATGCCCTGGGTGGCTGGATCTGGCTCCCAATGCCAATTCATCTGGTCTGTGAAGCCCTCGTCGCTTCCGGGAGCAACAAGGACTTTGTAGACCAGATGAATTGGTGTCAGGGGCTGGATCTGACCCCCGGGCCATAGTTTGTGCACCCCGTCATGTATGAAGGGAACGCTCTGTGATACTGCAACATAGGCAAGCATCACCAAATTTAATGTTGCTAATTCACACAGTTACTCTTTTTCAGTGCTGGGTAAATGATAAGCATCTAATCTAGTCTGCTCCTGATTCTTCCATCTTGACGTTTGTTTAATGTTCAGCTGGATTTAATTTTGGACTTTATTTCCAACATATTGGCTTTAGCTTCTCATGAGACAGAAATACTCTCTTCTCCTAAACTCCCAGCCCCCTGCCTCTGGCTGCGAAAATTTGGAATATTTTTGATCTTTTTAAAAAGTAAAATAAAATAAACAGCTTGTTATATGAAGAATAAGATTTCTGTCTTTGCATTTTCTCCTGTCTTGACTGTGCAACAGTAGGGTCATGTGGGCTGCCACTGCTGATTCAAGAACCAAGTGGGTGGAAGGAAAGAAGACAAAGTGGGGTTTGTTTTCACAACCTCCTCCATTTCTACTAGTTAATTCCCTTGTGTTTATATTTGATCAAAGCGATCAGTTCCATTGCCAAGAACATTGGCATGCTTGTTGCTAGAGAGAGAAAGAGACAAGTGAGGGTAAGGTAGCATAGCGGACCTACAGTATAGGGAAAGAGTGATGAGGAAATGAAGGAAAAGGGTCATATCCCTCTGAAAAGAAAATACCCTGACATATTGGTTTGTTTGCAAAAATCAATGTGAACCGAGGTGAGCAATAATTGGGAACAGATTGAGAAAATACGCCGGGGTGGATTTATTTGTCCTCAAAATATAGGGCAGCTCCTGTCTTTGTTACATCTCCTGCCAACCTAGCAGTTCGAAAGCAAGAAATTGCAAGTAGATAAATAGGGAGCACTTTGGTGGGAAGGTAAACAGTGTTCCATGCACTCCGGTGTCTAGTCATATCTGCCACATGACCATGGAAACATTTGCAGAAGCAGACAGCGCTGGCTCTTTTGCTTTGAAACAGAGATGAGCACTGAGCCCTAGAGTCAGATACGACTGGCTTTCGAGCAAGGGAAACCTTTACTTTACTTGGCCTAGCACCATGAAGACAACAACATCTGCTATGTCCGTCTTCTATGTTAATACCATCCTTGAGATGCTGCTGTGGGACTTTTTCTTATGCCACAGAAATACCATGGAAGATCTCGGTTTATGAAGAAGTCTAACTCTTTCCAGTATCAACATTTCCTTTCTTAGAAATTACAGCACTGCAGAATGGAGAAAAAGTATGCAGTAGCATTTCCTAGAGTTTGGCCTAGAGCATTGATGGCAAACCTTTTAGAGTCAGTGCCCAAGGAGGAGGAGCCGCATGGGCAGGGTGCACATGCACCCATAAGATGTCGCTGGCATGCCTCGAGAGGTGCGTGCATGCACACGAATGCACCTGCTGCTTCCAAGGTGAGATTTCAGCCTTCCCTCTTGCCTCCCCATTAGTGGAGGGAGAGGTGTGGGTGGGGAAGTGGCACACATGTCCACAGAAGGGGCTCTGCATGCCACCCCTGGCACTCGTGCCATAGGTTCGTGGGGGAGGAATAAAGGGCCGTGGGCCACCTGGCCAGGCTGAAGACTGCTGTCACCTGAGGACCACTGCGTTCACAGCTGTGGGAGCCCCCACCCTGCCTCTCCCATCCCTTGCAGGGGAAGGATAAAGGGCCGTGGGCCGCCGGGCCAGGATGAAGACCGCTGCCGCTGCTCATGGACTTAGCCTCAGCGGAGGCAAGGAGGCCTGCCAGCTAGGAATGCTCGGACTTGCGCACCTGTCAACTTTTTCGCCCCATCCCCCATCCCCCACCCCCTGTCTGGAAGCACTTGGAAAGGACTGTGTTGGGGTATATCTTTATACTATTATTTTTTGTGATGATTTGTATTTTGGACATTTTGTATATTGTATATTGTGTACTTCTGTGCTGCTATTGACTGATGTTTATATATAATTCTATAATTGTGATTTTGTATATTGTTTGAATCTAGATTTAGTATGTTGTTTTTGTATTTTGTATATTGTATTTTGTATTCTGTAAACTGCTTTGAGATGCCTTAAAGGAAGGAAAGTGGTATAGAAATGTAAGTAACAACAACAACAACAACAACAACAACAACAACAACAACACTGGCCTTGTTGTGTCCAAAGGTTTAATAAAGGTCTTTGTTAAAGACACCATTAAGTCTTGCTGCAGAAGCGTGCCCTTTGTGTAAGACGCCAAAGCTGTATTGCAATCAATATAATCTGATTGGTTTAACACAGGTTTCCCTTGGGCCAGGTGAAAGCAGAAGTATCCAAATGATGTGATATCCAAATGGCTAAAAAAAAAAAAAATCACATCCAGATGGTCTTGAATTCCCAAGTCCATTTGCATGTGTGGAATGTTATCGCAGAGACATCTACCAATGGACCTACTCCTCGCTGAATAACGACTCCAAGGTAAATTAATTTCCTGTCAGAAATTACTCTGGGTTGAAATGATTTTTGCTGGAGAAACTCTGCTCAGGGGATACCTGAATAAGGCTCCTTTCAGGTCCCCAAGATCCATTGTGCATCACTTAGGTACCAAAACCCGACCTTTCAGTCTCCAAGTTCAGCGTCTTAACCACATCAAATGTATATATATGTTATATTGAGAAATGCTGTTTCTTAGGTGTGGTGTCACACACAAGGTTATGTTTTTGTGGGACAAAGAAAGAAAATGAGCCATGCCTTCACTCCCCCACATCCTGTAGTCCTGGGATCCTGCAGTATAACATTGTACTTTCTAAGGAAACTCAAATCCCATTAACTTTTATGTGCTCCTTCTCTGGTTCCCATACCTGCACAAATCCTGTGCAAGAAGAGTAGAGGATCAGTTTCTTGGTAAAGAACCCAGAGAAGAAAAAGCCTTCATTGTTAGCCCTTCCAGGGCAGCAAAACAGTGGGTAGTTAGTTGATTTAGAGACTGCTGGTCTATAAGGTAAAGTATAGAGAATGCCAATGAGGAAAGAGTAACTTATTCGTTAAGTCCCAGAGACAGTGGCATTTCACTTGTACATGCTGATGCTAGAGAGAAGTGGTGGACTCCTAAAACTCTGGATAAGGTAAGATTAGGAAAGTCTGATTTTGTAGAGTGTGAGTGAAACATGCAGTAGGATTTCAGATGTTCCCAGTGGAGGAAGTAAGGCAGTGATAGGCATAAATTTTTTTTTACTACCACACTGTGGGTGGGACTAACTTTGTGAGCGTGGTCAGATCTGTGGGCATGGTCAAATCTGCGGCCATGTGACTTGCTGAGGGTGGCCATGTGACTGAGTGGGCTATCTAGTCATGCCTGCCACATGGCCATGAAAACATCTGCAAACAGACAGCACCGGATCTTTGGCTGTAAATGGAGATGAGCACTGCACTTTAGAGTTGGATTCAACTGGATTTTGAGCAAGGGATACCTTTGCTAACTACTTGCAACTAAACAGAGGCAAAACCTCACAGCAACTTTGAATACCAACCAGGGATCTTCTGTTATTAGGTAAAGGTTGCCTTTGTTTGAAAGCCAGTCATATCTAACTATAGGGTTCAGTGCTCATCTGGTGGAGCAGGTGTGGAGCCCTGAGGGTAATGTGGCCCCTGCTCACTGGCTCTTACCATAAGAGAGATAAATAATAGATAAATGTTTATTGTCATTGTCCCCTTGCGGGAACAACAAAATTTCTCGGTTGCTATATATCAACTCAAATAAGGCATACCCCTTAATTTAAAACAGCTACAGAAACACCAATTAAGATAGTACCATACAGTACAATTTAAAAATTTAAAAATTTTAAAACTAAAATGCACCCTCTCTCTGCTTCTTGGGGTGGGTGGGATTTTTCTTTTAATGTGGGTGGGGTTTTAAACTGTTTTTATTATTGTGGGGTTTTTAGATTATGTAAGCCGCCCTGAGTCGGGCTTGCCTGAGTGGGTGGCGAACAAGTTGAAAAATTAAATTAAATTAAATTTATAGCCAAACAGCCAGTGGACTTGATCCACAAAAGCTCACATTAAAATACAGCAGTTAGCCTTTAAGGTGCCACAACATTTTTGTCTTTGTTTTCTTTACTCTCTGATATGCTTGCACAGAAAAAAACTTTTGAAACACACACACACACAGAGGAAAGCAGTGATGGGATTAAAACTTTTTTTACTACCTACTCTGTGGGCGTGGCATGGTGGGCATGGCCAGGGGGAAAGCACTGCATCATTGCACCTGAATTAGGACTACTTTGTTTCAAAACTTGGATGGGCAGGGCCAGCCAGATTTTCTGCTACTGGTTCTGGCGAACTGGTGTGAACCTATTGAATCCCACCACTGATTATAATACTAATTCTGATTAGTACTAACCATGTTTTGTTCTGTTCTTCCAACCAACATGACTTAAGACTCTGAAGGGTTCCACATATGAATGTTCTTGTCAAAAATTTTTGGGTATAGTTTCTTGGTAGTGATATGGGCCCATTTATGTTCAAGACCTGAGATAAAGGCTAAAATCTAGTTCTATTTGTCAGCCTAATGTAATTAATATAACTCCTGATGCTGAGGGGAAAGATATCAGAGGCAAGGTACTCAACCATTGCTGGGGACCAGGCTGGGACCAGTCAATGTAGGCATTTGTTATTGTATACTGAATCACAAAAGTGGAGTGTAGCCACATGTGTATGTTGGATTTTAGGAAAGCAAATTTTGATAAATGCAGAACAGTGATAAATAAAGTCATGTTGCAGGAGATCCTAAAAGCAAAAGGAGTCCAAGTTGGTTGGGAATGTCTGAAAAAGGAAATTCTAAAGGCACAACTCCAAACAATTTCAACAAGAAAATAAGGTGGAATACTTGTTTACCAGGCTAGGACATTTCCATCTTCTTGAGTCTTCCAGACCAAGGTGGCTTGACAAAAAGCTCACAGCCAAGCAAAAAACAAAAACAAAGGACATTTATATGAAGTGGAAGGAAGGCTAGGCTACAAAGAAAGAGTACAGACAAGTAGCAAAGAATTGCAGGCATGGTGTTGGGAAGGCAAAAGCTAAAAATGAGCTTAGGTTGGCAAGAGATGTTAAAAGAAATAAAAAAGCATTCTTTAGGTATGTATGTAGCAAAAGACAGAGAAAAGAAACAGTAGCTCAGGTACTCAGTGGAGTGGGGAAATGATAACAGATGACAAAGAAAATAAATGCTGAATTTGTTCTTCAGCTCAGTCTTTTTCCAAAAGTTAGTATACAACTCTCCATTCAAATGTGATGTACCAAGAGAAGGGGCAGGATTGCACCTCAAGACTGATAAAACAAATAATCAAGGAATACCTCATTATTTTAAATGAGTTCAAATGCTCAGGGCCAGATGAATTGCATGCAGGGCTACTGAAGGAACTGGTTGAAGAGATCTCATAACAATGTTCTATCATTTTTTAAAAATTGTGGAGAATGGGTAAAGTGCCAGATGATTAGAGGAGGGTTAATGTTGTCCCTATCATCAAAAAGGGCAAAAAAAGGAGGAACCAGGGAACTACAGGCCAGTCTACATGACATCAATCCCTGGGAAAATTCACGAGTAGATTATAAAACAGTCATTCTGCAAGCACCTTGAAAACAATGCAGCAATAAATAGTTGTTGTTCAGTCACACAGTTGATTCTGACCCTATGGACTATTGTCCTCCAGGCACCTCTATCCTCCACCATCCTCCACCATTTCTGTGCCCATTGTGTCTACAAGACCATCTAGCCATCTCATCTTTGGCCGCCCCTTCTTCTTTTGCCCTCTACCTTTCCCAGCATCAAGGTCTTCTCAAGTGAGTCCTCCCTTCTCATTTGATGTCCAAAGTACTTCATCTTCATCTTCACTATTTGACCTTCTAATGACCAGTCAGAGTTGATTTCTTCTAAGATTGACCTATTTGTTCTCGCTGTCCAGGGGACTCTCAAAACTCTCTTCCAACACCACATCTCAAAGGCATCTATTCTTCTGTGCTCAGCTTTCCTAATGGTCCAGCTCTCATACCCATACATTACCACCAAGAATACAATTGTTTTGACTATATGAATTTTTATTTTCAAGATGATGTCTCTACTTTTCATTATGTTCCCCAGGTTTCTCATAGCTTGTCTCCCCAGAAATAGTAGCCAACATGAATTTGTCAAGAACAAATCCTGCAAGACTAATCTCATTTCATTTTGAGTTCCTTGGTAGATGGTGGGAATGTTGACATAATATATCTTGACTTTAGCAAAGCCTTAAAGAAAGTTCCCCATGATATTCTGATTAGCAAGATAATTAGGTGTGGTCTTCATAGCACAAGTGTCAGATGGTTAGACAATTGGTTACAGAATTATACTCATATATATATACAAAATTGGGTGGAATAGCCAATACCTTGGAAGACTGGTACAGAATTCAAAAGTATCTTGGTATTCTTGAGCACTGGGCTAGAAAAACAAAATTAAATTTAATGGGGATAAGTGCAAAGTCCTACACTGGGGACGACGACACACTAATATACAGTTACTTGATGCAGTAAGCAAGACAGATCTTCAAATTAGTGAAGATCACAAGCTGAATATGAGTGAACAGTGTAATGTGGCTGCAAAAAAGGCCAATTCTATTTTAGGTCACAGAAGTAACAGAACTATAGTCTTCAAAACTCATGAGGTACTAGTCCATCTCTATTTGGTATTAGTTAGACCACTTCTAGAATAACTTTATCCAGTTCTGGAGACCACATTTTAAGAAGGATGTCAACAAACTGGAACAAGTTCAGAAGAGGAAAAAAGGATTCAAAAACAAGCCCTATGAAGAAAGACTAAATGAACTGGGCATATTTAGCTTTGAGAAGAGGAGACTGAGAAAGGATATGATAACACTTCAAATATTTGATAGTCATAAAGAGGAAGCCAGAATCTAGTCTGGATCTTCCCAGAGTGCAGGACATATAAAAACAGGCTGAAACTACAGGAAGTCAGATATAGGCTGAATATCAGGACATGAAAGGAGCCTCTTTTGAGCATCCCCTGAATGGAGTTTCTCCAGCCAAAATCCTTTCAACCCAGAGTAATCTCTGACATGAAATTATTATTATTATCAGGAAAATCTTTTTATCTCTGAGAGTAATATGACAATGGAACCAATTACATCAAGAAGTAGTGAGTATTCAGTGCTGGAAGCATTGAACAGTATATTGGACAATCATCTCTCAGATCTGCTTTGATCTAGATTCCTCAATTGAGCCAGGAGTTGGACTTGATGGCTCCATAAGCCTCTTCCAACTCAATTATTGTTTGATTATATGATTCTAATATTCAATGTCCCCAGTTGTGGAAGAGCAAACACCAATGATGATTGGGATGCCCAAATGTCCCTTTCATGTCCCCAAGTGCAGCTCTTGGGTATCAAAACCCAACCTTCCAGTTTCCAGTTCAACACCTTAGCCACTAAGCCACCACAGTAGCAAAACATGATAGATTTATTAGAATATTTTTTGTTTCAGTTTTTCATGTCTATTTTTAAAATAATAATAATCAGCACTGAAACTGGGGAAATTGTTTACAACTATTCAGGTGACAATATAATAATTGCTCAGATTTTCACTATAGTTCTGTATGGATTTTACAATGAAGAAAGACTCAAGGGAATGGAAAATCCTGGTCTGGTAAACAAGGATTCAGCAGAAATAAATTCTGTAATGATAGGCCTGGACTCGGCATCATTTCTCCATTTGAAAAAGCATTGTTTTTCCTTATTTGATCTTTTCTACCAACTTGCCCTGGTTTTACTTTTTGTGACTTCAACCTATTTATGTCTTCTGCTTTACAAGAAATTGGTAGGAATGACATATTGCCAAGTTGACCAGTATACTATCCAGTGTGTCTTTGGATCAGTCACTGTTTTGGTCAATGGTTTTGCAAGACAAGACATTTAGCCACTGAATGAAACCATCCACAGCTTCAGAAGATCTCATAGATATGTACATTAAAGACTTATCACCTAATGTCTCAATTTTGCATCTTTGCTAAAAATCCAGTGCTTGATGTTTGCAAAATAGGTACCTGCTAACATATATAAAAGGCAATGGAGCTACATAAATGGATGTACCTGTAGGTTGGGGGATTGTGGGAAAAGGAACTTCTCCAAAGCTCTGGTATGCTTCTTGCTGGCCTTGTAGAACAATCAGATTCCATTTTTACCTCCATAGATTTCTGGGAGCTTGATGGAGCTTAAACTAGTGCAACCCAAGGGAGGGGGAATCTGAATTATTTGACGTTTCCAACATCATTTCCCTCTCATTTTTCTTGCAGATTAGATAGTGGGTCTTTCATGTTGGATTCCTATGGTATCCTGATGTATGTATGTGACCTCAGTAAAAATGATGGCAAAAAGAAAGAAAATAGCTATCTCATGAGAATATTACTGAATGTCCCTGTACATGGCAAAATGCCATTACTGTATATGCATCAACAATATACACCATTGCTTTAGATGGTCCTCTTCTAATTTTTCCTGAAAATAACCTAGTAAAGTTGATATGGCTGAGAAAAACCAATTGGCTAAAGAATACCATATAAGCTTTGTGACCAAATGAGGATATGCAGTTGGGTCTTCCTGTCCTGCACTCTAAGCATTAAACTGTACTGGTTCCTTAAGTTCAGCAATATCTGTATAAATAATGCTAAAGCTGGAAAATATTGGCAAGAAAAGCATTGCAAAAATTAATGAGTTTAACCTGCATATTATCCAAATTTGAATGTCATGCAAATACAGCTGACTCATTTTCACAATATGCAGATTAGGCTTTCTGAATCTGGAGAATTGGAATATGGCAACCTAAAATACAGGAAAGAACTACATAGGCTGGCTGCTATGATAGTTAGAATTTTGGAAGATAGAGATTAACCTTAGCCAACTGTGGTGTTCTGTAAAGCTGTGCCTTTAACAATGTACCTTTGCCATGTGTTATCAATGTAACCTTTCTGTGTGCAACATTATAACCATCAGCTGTATCAATGTAAACCCAATAAGGGGACGCGAGCTAGTGACCACCAGAGGGCAGTAGCGAGCGTCCAGCTCTCATGGATCATATTCACCTGGTTCAGCAGCGCGGGAAGATTCCCCGCCACCTCTTCACCTGGTCAAGAAGGGCGTGACCTCCTACGACGTCACGCAGGCAGCAACCAATAGTCTGTCAACGAGCCACATTCAAATGTATAGCCAGCTGTATATATTGAGCCACTCATCCGCCATTACCACATGTTCCCCCGGATCATCATGCAATAAACCTGTGTTAAGCCAACCCTTCGGCTGTTTCATTGTCTTTGGTCCCTTACACTAAACCAACGCACAGTGGTGGGCTCCAAAAAATTTTTACTACCACACTGTGGCCATGGTATGGTGGGCGTGGCCAGGGGGGAAGCCCTGCGTTGCACCCAAATTAGGACTACTTTATTTCAAAACTTGGATGGGTGGGGCCAGCCAGAATTTCTGCTACTGGTCCTGGAGAACTGGTGCGAACCTGCTGATGCACACCACTGCCAACGCACACTAAAAAATAGATAGGCAGAAGAGGGAGACTCAGGCATACAGTATAGCCATCTTTCTGTGCAGAGAAAATGTCTGGCTTTCTCTAATGTAATCCTATCATTCTAATCTCCCTTTCCTCAACCCCCCTGACCTGCTCAACACATTGGTCTTAATCTGCTTAGTTTTCTATCCCATAAAATAAATTGATTGCTTGGTCTGTATTATAGAAACCTATCGTGCTGCATCATGGAGCCCTGTTGAACTCACAGGTATATTGTTTGGTCGTATTATGGGAGAAGCACATATTTAACAGCACATATTTAACACCGCTAAGAGTCTACCCGTGCCCGTCTCTTCTGACATTCATTTCAATGGAATTATGCCTGCTGCAATGCCAAGTTTCTCTTCCTTCCCCTCTGGTTTGCTAACTAGTTTGCATCTATTTTCCTAGGATTTCTCCCCAGTATGAAAGATCAACAAGCAGAAGTTAGCAAAGACTTGTCAGATATCCCAGCTCTAGTTTTTTATTCAGTGGAAAAGTACAAAACATGTTTTATATCTCTATATCTATATCTATATATCTATATCTATATCATAGTGAGGGAGTAGGATAGCAGCAGCCAGGAAGCAACCAGTCTCTGGAAAAATTGTTAATCTCAAAGCCTTGCATGTTTCCAGAAAGCTCTTAATCATTTTGCCAGACCAGGTTGAATTGCTGACATCTTCTAATGTAATTGGGAAAGTTATTAGGCCTATGAAAACCTCCTTCCTTTTGCATAAACAACACTGAATCAGAAAGACCAAGAGTCTGCATGAGTTCCAAAACACAAGTTAAGTAAAATGCATAATTTCCAGCTCTTATAATGTCTGCCCTTTAGGGAGGCAAATCTTCCCAAGTACTATGCCTGAGAAATTGGACATGCAAATGAAGCTATATTTATTTACCTATCACCAATCATGATTCAAATGCAAGCTCATTTCTAAGATGATGACTGAAGCAAGCTTGTGCTAGGATAATTTATTTTTATTTATTTATTTATTACATTTTTGTACCATCTGGGATATTTCCCACTGTAGTGTTTGGAAAAATACATGGAACATTGGAATATTGAGATCTATGTCAATAAGGCTAAAAGAGAATTTAGTGTTCTTGAAATAATGAGCAGCAGCCAGCACAACGGGCCAAACACATAACTTTATTCACAGTTAAGAACACAATTTTAACTGCGCCACAGCGACTTATCAGGAAGTCGCTTATGAGGAAAGATACATTTAGGCGGGAATTAACATAATTGTTTGAAGGAACTCAGGAGAGAGTGGGGTGATCCAGGACTTAATATCACTCACGCTTCTCAGAGTAAAATGGCGCGAACCCCAATACCGCGATACTTTGAAATTGAAGAGAACCCAAAAATGGCGAATCAATTTATTACATAAAAAACAGAGAATGTTCATAAGTTAGTGTGGAGTACTTAACTCCAGTGAAACATAATCAAATAGATATTAATTACAGTATTCTAAAATATTCTGGAAAGGGTGCCAAGAAATAGCCCTTTATTTCCATATGTGATGGGAATGTGAGTAGATATATATGCAAATTTTGGCATTTGGTTTTTAAAGAAATACATGAAGTAAGAAATTCAAATTTAGCTGTATGTCCTAATACAGTTGTGGTGAACCTATGGCACACATGCCAGAGGTGGCACTCAGAGCCTTCTCTGTGGGCACCCGTGCAGTCACCCCAGCACAGAGTTTACCCCACCCCTCTGCCCAGCAGCCCATTGGGAGCAATTCCTCCTACCCCCAGCACAACGTTCACACACACACACACCCCAATTGACCAGCAGCCCAATGGGAGCACTTCCTCCCACCACCCAGCACAGAGTTTACCCTACCCCTCTGCTCCGCAGCCCAGTGGGAGAGTTTCCTTCCTCCCTGTAGCTGTGTTGGCAGTTTGCGATAAATAAGTGGGTTTGGGGTTGCAGTTTGGGCACTTGGTCTCTAAAAGGTTTGCCATCACTGTCCTAATACAACATTTTTATCAGTATTTGAAAAGGAGGAAGATAATTTCACAATCAGATAATTAGTTTCTTATTTGTTAAAAGTGACAAGATTGATCATTATTGCAAATTGGAATCGGACTTATAATATTCCACTAAGTTATTGGAAAAGGAAGTCTGTCATATAGTAATTAATGATAAACTTAAAAGTTAAGAAAGGGATAGCTAGCAGAGTTATTTGCAGATATATGGAGAAAGCCACCGCGAGCTCCTTTTCCCCGGTCTCACCAGCTGGGTGGAGTGGGAGCAGCTAGGGCCGAGACACCGGCCATAAAGACCAGCCCACCTCATCCCCGCCACCGTGAGCTCCTTCCCCCCAGTCTTGCCAGCTGGGGGGGAGTGGGAGTAGCTGGGGCCAAGATGCCAGCCATAAATACCAGCCCGCCTCATCCCTGATGCCGAAGACGCAAGCTCCTTCCCCCGGTCTCAACTGCCGGGGGAGTGGGAGCAGCTGGGACTGAGATTCCAGCCATAAAGAACAGCCCACCATGTCCCCGCCCCCGCTACCGCTGCAAGCAACTTCCCCTGGTCTTTTCTTCTTCGGTCCGGTGAGAGCGTTGAGCCTTGGGCTCCGTAGGGACCGTAAGGATGCAATTTTTATGGGACTGCGACAATGTGCTGCTTCTGTATTTCGGGGCCCACACCATCGGCCCTGGGATGGGAGGCAGCTGTGCCCATCGCCCCTCCTCCTGGCCCCGCCTGGGTAGGGAGCTGAAAAGGCACCGGAGCCTCAGCAGCAGCAGCAGCAGCAGCCGGACTTTGCGAGCCTCTCCCGGGGCCCACACCATCAGTCCCGGGATGGGAGGCACCTGCGCCCATCGCCTCTACCCCAGCAAGGTTGGATTTTGAAGTTTTTTCTGCGACTGTTTAGATTGATATGTTTATACACTGTTTTGCTGATACATTGTATTGTATTTGTATTGATGATATTATGTGGATTATGTTATATTATTGTATTGCTGTATTTTTGTATTAATATGTACTTATTATTTCTTGTATATTGACATTTATTGTATTGCTTTTGCGGCTGTTGTGTGCTGGGAACACTTTGTTATTAACCGCTTTGAGTCACCTTCGGGCTGAGAAAATGCAGTATACAAATAAAAAGTGATGATGATGATGAAGTTTATTGGCTTTATATTCCTAAAAAAGAAGGGACAAAGCCCAATACAAGAGTCTATACAGTTCTGGAAGGGGAAAGGGACTCCATAAAGTTAGATTATATAAGTGGTTACTTCCCAAAGTTCCTGGTGGCAAGGAATGCTGTGTATGTCATTTCCTGTCATTTGTTTAGTTTTTTTAATGTTTACTAGATTTTTTTGGTTCTTATTTACCTTATAATTTTAATTTTTTAACTTATAAAATTAATTATATATTTTTATAATTTTTATAATTTAACAAACCATTTCATTTCATACTGTCACTTATGAATATTTATATCTGTTGTTTTCAATACAATTGTATAGTATGTCTTTTTCATCTTTGTAATGTAGTGTTTGATTCCTACCTTCTGTGAGTGTGGAAGAAGATACTGAACATGTGGGATGAGTTATAATTAGCCTGCCTTAAGGCCAGAGGTGGGCAGAAAAGAAGAGGTCCAGAACCCTTTTAAAAGTACAATGAAGCTTGTACTAAACAGAAATGCTTCAGTTAGGACAGTCTATAGCAGGGGTCACCAACCTTTTTAAGTTGGGGGCCAGGTCACGCTGCCTCAGACAGTTGAGGGGGCCAGACTGGTGCCCCCCCCACTATTTATGGCTGCCGTAAATGCATCTGTGGCTGTGGTTGCAGCGGTGGCTGGAGCGAGAGCGGGGGCTGGATTATTTGGTGCCATGGGCTGGATGCAGCCCATGGGATGTAGGTTGCCTGCCCCTGGCCTATAGAAACCAATTGACTTCTTACATCCAGCTTTAATCAGATCTACCAAGAGAACCATTCCAGCCTACCAGTGCCAAGAAATAGCTAATGCAATCTACACCCATCTCTTAAAGAAACAGGTCCTGTGTATTACACCCTTATTACATTTGACCCCTGAGTTGGGTTGTACCTGAATGGGCGGTATATAAGCGTGAAAAATAAATAAATAAATATTGGACAGGCAACCATGCAATGGCACTATCTTGTCTGCCAAGATTGCTGAAGGACAGCTGAGCTGATACTGAATCAAATGAATGTATGCTGAATCTAGACTCTCGGATTGGAGAAAGTTTGGATATGGTCATATTCAGCTATTTGCTTATCTGCCTCCTCCCTCAGCATGACACCCATACCATTGATCCCATTCTGTGAGTCACTTTCTGTTCCATAGTCCTTTTGGCAAGCAAAGTCCTCATCAGCCCCAGGCCAGTATTGATGAAGCTGCTGCCCTCTATCAAGATGGATTCAAGTGAGATTAAATCTACTTGGGGACCACCACCCTTCCCTGTGGACTTCAGCTTCAAAGCCATTAGTCCTCAGGGTTGTCTGGTTAATTAACCACCACCTGACACTCAGTGTTGAGTCGCTGGCAGTATGGTCTACTCTATTACCATAGCAGGATAACCTGGCCAGACATCTTAGCAAAACTTATTTCTCACAAATTTTCATAACCTATAAAAGCTGATGCAAAATAAATAATATTAGCTAACTGTTAAGGTACCACAATACTTTTTTATTTGATCCTGTATGTTTAATAGATTTTAATGATATATTTTAAAGGCTTCTTTGCCTATATTCAAAGAATTGGCAGGAATGGCTCTGTAAAACAGTTTTTGGCCTGGTATAGCTCACTCATCTTCTTTTTTATTATTCAAAGTGGGTAGAAGGGTTTTCTTTTATTTGCTCATTCAGACTCAGCATCATTATGTGAAAATTGATTGGCAGTAGATTCAAGAATAAGCAAAGAAAAGCCCTGTTGAACTGAATGAACATTTCGAATTAACTGCTGCTGAAATTGATGGCTTGTAGTTTAGACAGTTCTTTTTCAAAAAGGATTAAACAAATAGTCATGCAGGAGAGGTTTCTCAATCACTATTAGCAGTGACCATGAAACACTACCTATTTATTCAGAGGCAACTGATGGAATAAACTGCAAGAAAATTTTGCTTTGTGAGGTGCTTTTGTTCAAGATCCCAGACTTTTCCTTCCATTCTCTTTCCTACATGATTTTTCCAATTCCTCCCATTGTGGACAACCAGCCTTCTCTTGCTCAATCTCCAATCCGAAATATATTTTTTTCTGAAGAAATTCTTGGGTTCTCTTGAGCCAAATGGACAACAAGAATCAACCTTATATGAAAATAGAACTAGGTAACAATTAGTCCACCATTAGAAATACTGCTCCCTTCAACAGTAGAAAGCATCTGCTTGTCCTCAGATGCCATTAGGTATTTATTTTGTTGTTTGTTTTATTATTATGTTGTTGCTTATTTGTCATTTTACATGTTGCAATTCTACCAAACCATGATACAGTAATAGCCCGGATAGCACTAAAACCTGGTTCCACAAGGCTTGGCGTTATCCGGTTTTTAACGTTGTGCGATACATTGATTGCACAACATTAAAAAAACAGCCCGGTTCCCTTTCTGAAAAGGAAAGGGAACTGGGTATTGATCCGCCTTCCTCTCTGGAAAGGGAAGCAGGGATATTATGCATTGAATCCCCACTGCCCTTTCCAAAGAAGCAGGTGGATCCAGCGCCTTCCCAGGCAGAGACCAACTCTGCCAACTTTGGGGCTTGGCTCTCCGGTGAGGATTGCCTCCATTGGATGGCTGGTTTCCTTTGGGTGAGAGGGCGTGTGCCTGCTCTCTGCCAAAGGAAACCAGCAGTCTGAGCATCCGATTGCCGGTTTCCTTGGGGGGAGATGGCACACGCCCGCTCTTACCCAAAGGAAATGAAGCCGGTGTTACCCAAACGCCGACTTCCTTTCATGGAAGGCAAGGTGGGCCACCTGACTCGTCTTCCTTGAAAGGTAGTCAGTGATCGGATCACCCAAACATGGAAAGGAAGCCGGTGATTGGGAACTTCAAACGCAGGTTACCTTTCAGGGAAGGCGAGTTGGGTGGCCTGACTCGCCTTCCCCAAAAGGTAGCCGGCATTCAGAGCACCCAATCACCAGTTTCCTTTACATGTTTGGGTGCTCCGATCACTGGCTACCTTTTGGGGAAGGCTGCTTCCCTTCTAGAAGGGGCTGCAGGTGTGTGCGCACTCACCTGCAGGCCCTCCTGGAAGTGAAGGGGCCACGTGCTTGGCTGCTTCCCTTCCAGGAGGGGCTGCAGGTATGTGCACTCAACTGCAGGCCCTCCTCGAAGGGAAGGAGCCATGCACTTGGCCGCTCCCCTTCCAAGAGGGCCTGCGGGTATGTGCACTCACCCGCAGGCCCTCCTGGAAGGGAAGGGCCAAGTGCTTGGCCCATTCCCTTCCAGAAGAGGCTGTGAGTGACTGCACACATACCCACAGACCCTCCTGGAAGGGAAGCAGCCAAGCATGTGGCTTGTCTGCTTCCCTTCCAGGACAAGCTTCATCTGGGGCCGAGCGGGTCGCCTGCCTCTTCAGAAAGGGAACTTGGGATCGAGCGTCCGATCCCTGGTTCTCTTTCCAAGGAGGCAGACAAGAGGAGACCTTTGGTGTATGAGAGTCAAGACACAAGGCACAGCCAAAGGCTGGGTTAACTCAGGTTTATTGCATGGTGGACAGAGGGAACATGAGGTAATGGCGGACGAACAGCTCTATATATATGGTAGTAACGTATTTGAATGTGGCTCCACGGTAGCCCGTTGGCTACTGGTCCGCGTGACGTCATGGCTGGTCACGCCCTTCTTGTCCAGGTGTAGGTAGCGGCGGGAAACTTCCCGCGCTGCGGTCTTTGATGGGTTTGAACCAAGAGAGCTTGGACTCTCGCTGCTGCCAGCTGGTGGTCATTAGCTCGCGTCCTATTACAGGGTTTATGTGGTACAGCTGAAGGTTACATTGTTACTCATAGTCAAGGTTACATTGGTTCGGATACATTGATGTCACATGTGGAAGGTTACATTATTAGAACACAACACTCCTCCCCCCTAGGATGAGACGAAGTCTCTCAGCCAAGATGGCTTATTTCGAACACGCTGGGGTCTCGGCGCGGGCTGCCCTGCCCCGGCTTCGCTCCCTCCTCCTTGTTCCCTGGCTTCCTGCCCTGCAATCGGAGAGGATGACTTGTTAGTGGTTTGCCGCGGCTCTGCGGCTTTGTAGGGAGGTGTGTGCTTTGTTTGGGAATAACCGGGGGCACTGGGGGCTAACGAAAAACCCCTCTTCTCGCTTGGATGGGTGGGGGAACACTCCAAAAAACCCCCCCGGCTAGCAAAATCAAAATCAAAATCGGATTCGAGGGAAGCTGAATCCTGTCGCTGAGCCCCACTGGTCGGTCCCTCGCTCACTCGGTGCCTTAGTTGGTCAGCGTGCCTCCTCCAGAGGAGGCCGGTGCCAGTTTCCACCCGATAGGACACTGGCCCCGTCTGTTCTATTATCGTCCCTGGCACCCAGGCTGGGCCTGCGTTGGCATAGTTCCTGCAGTGTACAGGATCGCCTACGCCGAAACCTTTCGAGACCGCTAACCCTATGTTCTTCCCTTTGTCCTCGACCCTCGACGGGTCTAGCCTGGACAAAAGCGTGGTCAGTTTCCTCTGCATCAGCAACTTAGCCGGCGAGTATCCAGACGCTAAGGGGGTCACTCTGTACGCTAATAGAAATTGACAAACTTGGTGATTTAGATCTCCCGAGCCCATGCGCCGCAGCGCATCTTTTGTGGTGCGCACCAACCGTTCCACTTGGCCATTCGTGGCCGGGTGAAACGGCGCGGATGTGACATGCCGAATTGCATTTGCCTCCATGAACGCCGCGAACTCAGCGGACGTGAAACAACTGGCGTTATCGCTGACCAAAGTGTCGGGTAAGCCGAACGTGGAAAAGACCCTCCTTAGCTGGCGAATGGTAGTGGCGGAGGATGTGCTCTTTACCGGAATGACCTCCAGCCACTTTGAGTGTGCATCCACCACCAGGAGAAACATGGTTCCCCGGAATGGGCCAGCAAAATCTACGTGCACCCTGGACCACGGTCCCCTTGCTGCGTCCCATTCCCTATGCGGTAGGCGGGCCACCTCCGGTCGAGAGCATTGACATGCCTCACAAGTGCCAACCATCTGCTCTATGTCGGCGTCCAGCTGGGGCCACCAGAAGTAACTCCGGGCCAACGCCTTGGAACGGACGATTCCCGGGTGGCTGACGTGCAACAGCTTTAGCACCTTCGGCCGCAGGGACGTAGGAACCACCACCCGTTGGCCCCACAAAAGGCACCCCCTCTCTAAAGACAACTCCACTCGCTTTCGGAAGAATGGGTCGAATTCCGTGCCTGGGGATGACGCCGGCCACCCCTTCTGCACCCACGAGCATACCTTCTCTAGTGTTCTATCCTTTCCGGTCGCCCTGGCAATGTCGGCCGGTACTATCGGGGGTGACTCCAAGACCTCTATTAGCAATACCTGGCGGTCTCTTCTTACCCCTGCCTTCTGGTCGTCCGACAAGGGTAACGGCGACCGTGAGAGCGCGTCTGCATGGCTGATTTCCTTCCCTGGCCGGTATTCTAACTCATGTTGATATGCGTTGAGAAAAATAGCCCACCGCAGCATCCTCGGGGACAGGATCTGTGGCGTGGGCTTATTTGCAGTGAATATTCCTAACAGGGGCTTGTGATCAGTAACGATCTTGAACGGCCGACCATACAGAAAATCGTGAAATTTCTTGGTTCCCGCTACTATCGCTAGTGCCTCCCTATCGGTCTGTGCGTAATTCCGCTCTGCTTGGGACAGGGACCTTGAATAAAATGCTATCGGGGCCTCCCTTCCGTCGTCTAACACGTGGCAAAGCACCGCCCCCACCCCCACCGGGGATGCATCGCAGACCAAAACTATGGGCCGTTTGGGGTCGAAATGAGTCAGGATTGCCTCGGATGTGAGGAGTTGCTTTAACTCTGTGAACGCTCTTTCTTGCTCGTCACCCCACAGCCATTTTTCCTCTTTTTTAAGTAACCGATGGAGTGGCTCGGCAACAGACGCCTTCCGTGGAAGGAAGGTATGGTAGAAATTGAGAAGCCCCAGAAACGACTGTAGCTCGGTTTTGGAAGTGGGGCGAGGGGCTTTCTTAATGGCGGCTACCTTAGATTTGGACGGCCTAATTCCCTCGGGCGTGACACGGAACCCTAAAAACTCAACCTCTGTTTCGAAAAATACACATTTGTCTTTTCTCAGTCGCAGCCCCGCTTTCTCGAACACGGTCAGGACCTTATCCAATCTGTGAGCCAGCTCGGCCTTACTCCCCCCCGTTATCAACACGTCATCAAAATATGGCAACACCCCCTCCAACCCCTTCAGGAGGCGTTCCACTAGCGATTGAAAAATGCCAGGTGCCGAGTTCACGCCGAACTGTAACCTCGACACCTGGAACGCCCCCTTATGTGTGACTATTGTTTGTGCCGCCGCTGTGGCGGGGGTTACCGGGAGTTGCTGGTAGGCCTGTGCTAAATCGAGTTTAGCGAAACACTTTCCCCCATTCAGCCTGGCCAGAAGGTGGCTGACCACTGGCACCGGGTATGCATTAGGGCGGATTGCCTTATTAATGGTACACTTATAATCAGCGCAAATGCGCACCTCCCCGTTAGCCTTCAGTGCTGTTACAATTGGAGTCTCCCACTCCGCGGAATCCACAGGAACGAGAATTCCTTGACCCACCAGTTTGTCCAGTTCCGCCTCTATTTTGTCCTTAAGCGCGAACGGTACCCTGCGCGGTTTAAGTCTTATCGGGCGGACCTCCGGGTCTAAGTCGAAGGCTACAGGGGGTCCCTTGAACTTTCCCAGTCCACTTTTAAAAACGGCGGGGTGTGCGTCACACACCGCTTGTATTGGGTCCTCGCCTACGGCATGCACCCCCCCTATGAACAGGCCTAAGGGCTGAAACCACTGTGTTCCGAGGAGGCTACAACTCCCCCCTTTTAGCACCACTAGGGGAAGTTCCGCAGAATGTCTCTTAAAGCGAACCCGGAACGTTCCGACCCCCAACACTGGAATGCTGTTCCCCTGAACGTCCCGTAGTGTGGCCCTCAACGCTTTAAGTTTGGGCCGCACGTGGGGGTCGATTTTCAAGAACTCTCTCTGGGGGATTATAGAATAGGAGGACCTATTAGGAGTCAACTTCCATCCTAATAGGGGTCCCTTGTACTAGTACCTCAACAAAGTAATGGGGCTGTCCCGCAGACACGTTGAACACAGGAGCGTCGCCCTCGCTGTCGTCCGAGATGCGGCCCACGCCGTCCTGCTTCCTCGTGGCCCGGGCGCCATCTTTGGACCTCGCTGGACGGTCCGGTCTGTCTGAACGGTCTTGCGACTGTCTCCGGCCCTCTTTCCATTTCCTGCACGCCTTGGCGATGTGCCCCCGACGTCCACAGTTGAAACACTCGGCTTTCCTGAATGGGCACTTCACGCGCTCATGGGCCGCTCCGCAACCATCGCAGCGGCGCCCGCCTCTCCGGACCTTCTGGACCTCCTCGCCATCGCTGCTTTCTGAAGACGATTTCGAGGTCGGTCGGGTTGCATGCACCGACTGACCGGACTTCCCGTGCGACGAGTTTTCCGCTTTGCCGGCCCTCGGACGCCACTCACGCCACTTGTGCATCTCATCTACTCCAGCATTCGTGGATTCCGCGGCTTCCGCGGCCTCTACAACCTCTTCCAGTGTGGGTGGTGGTTCCTTGTTCATCAAGCTGCGCTGTACTTCCTTGTCCTTCAGGCCACACAGCACTCCGTCCCTGAGAGCCATCTCTAGGATGTGGTCCCATTTGCAGGGGGCGGCGGCTACCCTCATAGCCGTTACGAAGGCTTCTACCGACTCGTCCGGCGCTTGAACTCGCCTCCAAAACGCACTCCGAGCGGGAAACATTGCCCTCGAGGGTCGGAAACGCTCACGCAGCATTTTCATGATGTCACCGGCTTTGAAATCGCTCATCTTCTTCGGTGCAAGGATGCCCACCAGCGTCCGCTTGGTTTCCATCCCAAGCATGCGGGTGAGGATGGCCCTCTTCCTTTCCTCGTCGTCTTCTTTGACTTTGAGCTCCACCAGTGCCGCCTGGAAGTCCATCTCAAAAAGCTCCCAGTCTTGCGGTTTGGTGATGTTGAACCCGCTCTGTGTCCTGGCTCCGTGGGGATCCATGATCCCACCTTCGTCGCCAATTTGGTGTATGAGAGTCAAGACACAAGGCACAGCCAAAGGCTGGGTTAACTCAGGTTTATTGCATGGTGGACAGAGGGAACATGAGGTAATGGCGGACGAACAGCTCTATATATATGGTAGTAACGTATTTGAATGTGGCTCCACGGTAGCCCGTTGGCTACTGGTCCGCGTGACGTCATGGCTGGTCACGCCCTTCTTGTCCAGGTGTAGGTAGCGGCGGGAAACTTCCCGCGCTGCGGTCTTTGATGGGTTTGAACCAAGAGAGCTTGGACGCTCGCTGCTGCCAGCTGGTGGTCATTAGCTCGCGTCCTATTACAGGGTTTATGTGGTACAGCTGAAGGTTACATTGTTACTCATAGTCAAGGTTACATTGGTTCGGATACATTGATGTCACATGTGGAAGGTTACATTATTAGAACACAACAAGACCCAAGCACCAAAGCCGGCAGGGCTGCTCTCCGACTGGGAAGCGCCTTCCCAGGCGGTGTTGTGTATAGAAAGTATGCCTTTAAACATTGTAACAGAATAACTACCAGCTGTAATTCTGTAACCTCCTGTATTAGGACGCGAGCTAATGTCCACCAGATGGCAATAGCGAGCGTCCAGCTCACATGGTTCCAATTCTACAAATACCTACAGCGCGGGAAGATTCCCGCCACCACTCACCTGGACAAGAAGGGCGTGACCAGAAATGACGTCACGCAGACAGTAGCCAATGGGCTACCAAGGAGCCACATTCAAATGTATAGCCTCTGTATATATTGAGCTGTTCGTCCACCATTACCACATGTTCCCCCGGACCACCATGCAATAAAGATGTGTTAAGCCAATCCTTCGGCTGTTCCTGTGTCTTGGTTCTCATACACTAAATTGGCGATGAAGGTGGGATAATGGACCACCACGAGATCAAGACACACGCCGGTTTCGACATCAACAAGCCGGAAGATTGGGAGCTCTTCGAAATGGACTTCCAAAGCGCACTGGTGGTGTCCGACATTACGGACGAAGGAAAAAAGAGGGCCATCCTCACCCGGATGCTGGGACGTGCCGCCATGAGAGTACTGGTGGACCTGGTTTCGCCGAAGAAGGTGAGCGAGGTGTCGGTCAAGCAGCTCCTGAAAGCGATGCGCGACCATTTTCAGCCCTCGGTCTCGATGTTTTCGGCTCGAGACGCATTCTGGAAGAGAGTCCAAGCACCTGGGGAGTCCATCGCAGCCTTTGCAGCGGCTCTCCGGTTGGCCGCCGGCCCTTGCAAGTGGGAGAACCTGGAAATCGCCCTCAGGGACCGCATGCTCTGTGGCCTGTGGGACGAGGAAGTTCAGCGAAAGCTGATGAACCAGGAGCCGGCCCCGACGCTGCACGAGGTCGTGAAGGCGGCGCAGGCCACGGAAGCCACGAGGGCCAGAGTCAAGGGGTTCAGGGAAAGGCCCCCGCAACCCGACAAGGCAGCGGGCTCGGTGCACGCGGCCAGGCGAGCGCCACAATCCTCCACGGAGAGCAGCGAGGACGAGGACGTCCGGAAGGTACGGAAGGATGGCCGACATTGCGACGGCTGCAAGGCGGCCCACGACCGCGTCAAGTGCCCGTTCCGGAAGGCTGAGTGCCACAACTGTGGACGTCGAGGGCACATAGCCAAGGTTTGCAGATGGCGGCGCGGGGACCAGAGAGGCTTGACAGACCGCCCACCGAGATTTCAGGAAGGCACCCGGCCCTCGAGGAAGCAGGACGGCATGGGCCACATCTCCGACAGCAGCGACGACGACGCCCCAGTTCACAGCGTGTCCTTAGGACACCCCTGTTACTTTGTTGAGGTACTGGTGCAAGGGGCCCCCATTAGAATGGAGATAGACTCGGGGTCTTCATATTCAATCATTTCCCAGAGGGAGTTTTTGAGAATTTCCCCCAACCTGCGGCCCAGGCTCAAAGTGCTGAGGTCCACACTGCGGGACGTACAGGGAAATAGCATTCCGGTGTTGGGGGTTGGAAAATTCAAGGTCCAGTACAAGTGGCACGCCACGGAACTGCCCCTGGTTGTCCTCAAGGGGGGAAGCTGTAGCCTTCTCGGAACTCAATGGTTTAAGCCCCTGGGTTTGTTCATTGGGGGGGTGCATGCCGTTGGGACTGACCCTATATAAGAGGTGTGTGATGCGCACCCCAAAGTGTTCAAGAAGGGACTCAGAATATTCAAGGGACCCCCAGTTGCGTTTGACCTGGACCCGGAGGTCCGCCCAATAAGACTCAAACCGCGCAGAGTGCCTTTTGCACTCAAGGACAAGATAGAGGCGGAACTGGACAAATTGGTGGGCCAGGGGATTCTTGTTCCTGTTGATTCCGCGGAGTGGGAAACTCCGATTGTAACAGCGCTGAAGGCCAACGGGGAGATTCGCATATGCGCAGATTACAAATGCACCATTAATAAGGCGATACACCCAAATGCGTATCCGGTACCGGTGGTCAGCCACCTGTTGGCCAGGTTACATGGGGGGGAGGTGCTTTGCAAAACTTGACCTGGCACAAGCATATCAGCAGCTATCGGTAACCCCAGCTGCGGCTGCTGCGCAGACGATAGTCACTCATAAGGGGGCGTTCCAGGTCACGCGCCTACAGTTTGGCGTGAACTCGGCGCCAGGTATCTTCCAATCGCTCGTGGAACGCCTCTTAAAGGGGCTAGAGGGGGTCTTACCATACTTTGATGACGTGTTGATAACGGGGGGGGGGAGCGAATCTGAATTGGCTGAGAGATTAGACAAAGTGCTGACGATATTCAAAAAGGCGGGGTTGCGGCTGCGGAAAGACAAATGCGTCTTCTTCGCCACAGAGGTTGAGTTCTTGGGTTTCCGGGTAAACCCTGCAGGAATCAAGCCCTCCAAATCAAAGGTGGCCGCCATTCAAAATGCTCCTCGCCCCACCTCCAAGCCCGAATTGCAGTCGTTCCTGGGGCTCCTAAACTTCTACCATTCCTTCCTGCCTCGGAAGGCATCGGTGGCGGAGCCGCTTCACAAGCTTCTAAAAAAGGATGAGGCATGGAAATGGGGCGAGAGCCAAGAGAAAGCGTTCAATGACCTGAAACAACTCCTAGCCCCAGACGCCATAATAACCCATTTTGACCCCAAGAGACCAGTAGTCCTGATATGTGACGCGTCCCCAGTGGGGGCGGGGGTGGTTTTGTGCCATGTGATGGAAAACGGGTGGGAGGCTCCGGTGGCGTTCTAACTCCAGGTCCCTGTCTCAGGCAGAGCGGAATTACGCACAGACAGACAGGGAAGCGTTAGCAATAATCGCTGGGACCAAAAAGTTCCACGATTTCCTCTATGGCCGCCCTTTTACCATCGTGACTGACCACAAGCCCCTGCTAGGCATTTTTACCGCAGACAAGCCCACGCCACAGATTCTGTCCCCTAGGATGCTCAGGTGGGCCATTTTTTTAAATGCATACCAGAACGCGCTGGTGTATCGCCCTGGAAAGGACATAAGCCACGTGGACGCCCTGTCGAGGTCACCCCTTCCACACACAAGCGGCCACGTGTGCGAGGTGGAGCAAGACCACCAAGTGCTCATGATAGAGGTCTTGGATTCACCCCCCGTATTGCCCGCAGAGATCGCCAAGGCGACAGGCAAGGACAAGACGTTGGCACTGGTTAGTTCTTGGGTGCAGAAAGGGTGGCCAACGTTCCCCCCTGCGACGGAGTTCGCCCCGTTTTTTCGGAAAAAGCTAGAATTGTCCTTAGAGAGGGGGTGCCTCCTGTGGGGCCAGCGAGTAATTGTCCCTGAATCCCTGAGAGCGAGGGTGCTCAAACTACTGCACGTCAGCCACCCTGGAATTGTCCGCTCCAAGGTGTTGGCCAGGAGCTACTTCTGGTGGCCTCAGTTGGACGCCGCTATCGAGCACATGGTGGGCACTTGCGCGAGCTGCCAGAGCTCCTGGCCCGAAGAAGCTCGTCTCCCGCACAGGGAATGGGACACGGCTAAGGGGCCGTGGTCCCGCGTGCACATTGACTTTGCGGGCCCTTTCAGAGGATCTCTTTTTCTCCTCGTAGTGGATGCTTACTCCAAGTGGCTGGAGGTTCTCCCGGTTGCGAACACCTCCTCAGCCACAACTGTTAAACATTTGCGGAGGGAGTTCAGCACGTTCGGCATACCAGACACCCTTATTAGCGATAACGCTAGTTGTTTCACGTCCGCTGAGTTTAGGGCATTCACCGAGATCAACGCCATCCGGCACATCACCTCCGCACCCTTCCACCCGGCGACAAATGGCCAGGTAGAACGCCTCGTGCGTACCACCAAAGACGCGCTGAGGCGCATGGGCCCCAGGGATTTAAACCTACAGTTGTGTCAGTTTTTACTAGGATACAGAGTTACCCCCCTAGCGTCAGGGTACTCGCCCGCAGAACTCCTAATGCGCAGGAAGCTGACTACGATACTGACCAGGCTAGACCCCTGTAGGGTGGAAGACACTGGAAGGAACATCGGGGTAGCGGGCACGAAGAGTTTCGAGATAGGCACCCCGGTTCATTGCAGGAACTACGCTAGCGCAGGGCCGGCCTGGGTTCTGGGCGTAGTCATTGGGCAGACAGGCCCCGTGTCGTATTGCGTAGAGACCAGCACAGGTCTCCTCTGGAGGCAACACACAGACCAACTCCGGCGCCGGATCTCCGAAGACCAGGGCGCTGACAGCGCAGAAAAGGATTCAACGTTAGGGTTCTCCCCCACCCGTTCAGCCCAAGGGGGAGGAGAGGGGGGCCGGTGGCCCCCACCACGGGGGGAAGGGAAGGCGTTTGTCCCCGTAGATATCCTGTCGGATACCCCCATAGATTCCCCAGTAGATGAGTTTGAGTTTGAGTTACAAAACCAGGGGGGGGGGGTTCGGAGTGGTCCCCCACCCATCCAAGCGAGAAGAGGGGTTTTGCGTTAGCCCCCAGTGCCCCCGGTTTTCCCACAATGGAGTTCCTCCCTACCCCAAAAGCCGCGAAACCACGGCAAGTCGCTAACGAGTGTCCCTCTCCCATTGCAGGACAAGAGACCAGGGAGCAAAGAAGCGATAGCGCCCCCGGGACAAGCCAGCCAGCCTTGCACCCAAAACGCGTTTGCAATAAACCATATTGGATGAGAGACTTCGTCTCATCCTAGGGGGGAGGGATGTTGTGTATAGAAAGTATGCCTTTAAACATTGTAACAGAATAACTACCAGCTGTAACTCTGTAACCTCCTGTATTAGGACGCGAGCTAATGTCCACCAGATGGCAATAGCGAGCGTCCAGCTCACATGGTTCCAATTCTACAAATACCTACAGCGCGGAAAGATTCCCGCCACCACTTACCTGGACAAGAAGGGCGTGACCAGAAATGACGTCACGCAGACAGTAGCCAATGGGCTACCAAGGAGCCACATTCAAATGTATAGCCTCTATATATATTGAGCTGTTCGTCCACCATTACCACATGTTCCCCCGAACCACCATGCAATAAAGATGTGTTAAGCCAATCCTTCGGCTGTTCCTGTGTCTTGGTTCTCATACACTAAAGGCGGAGACCAGCCTTGCGGGCTTTGGGGCTTTGATCTCAGGTGTGCCCTTGCTGTTTCGAGCCAAGCCTCAAAACAGCAAGGGCACCTTGGAGGTCTCTGCCCCAAAGCCGGCATGGCTGGTCTCTTCCTGGGAAGGCACTGGCTGGTCTCTTCCTGGCTTTGGGGCAGAGATCTCCAGAGTAAATCTGGGAGGAAATGGATGCACCATACAATGTTAACTTAACATTGTGCAGTGCAAATCCCCCCCCCCCCAGATTTCCCTTCGTTATCTGGTTTTAACGTGGTGCGGTGCAAACGTTAACTGGGGTATTCCTGTACTGCAATTTTCTTTAAGCCAACTTATTTGTAACTATCTGTTTGAATAATTTAAAATTCAACTACTCCACTAGAAATTTCTGCATTATGTATGCATTTTCTACAACTATAATTATTTCCTCCCATTGTTCATAGTGTTCTCAGATAATTTTTACATGTAATATGCATGTTGTGCATGCTTTCCCAAAACATACTTATTCTTTTGGGCACAACATTTGTAGAACATCAGATTTTAAAGCACAAGTAAATTACCTATTAGAAGCAAGGGCTGTGCCATTTAAATAAAACTGGCCCAAAATGTAAACCTGACGAAATTCTTCCCCCATTAGTTTAGATAAAAATAGCTGTCAACTTGTGTTCACCAAACTTCCTCGAGTAAATCTGTATCTCCCACTAAATGATAGTGAAAATGAAACTATTTGTGAAACCAAAGAAACCTGTTTGTCTTCTTGACTCCTTATCTCATGCTAAGACACTCCTCGAAATGGAGCAGTTCCTACTGCTGTGCATGTTTCTTATCAAGATGATAAAAATAAGGGATTTGCCTGAAAAATGAAAGAGAATGAATTAAATCAAATGTCTATATCTGTGAAACCAAACCATTGTACTAACAGAAATGATCTCTCTTCCCTGACTTGTAATATGGTTAGTTCTTAAAAGTTTCACTCTATTTTCAATATCCATCAGGCCTTTAACCTCTTCAAAGGTTCTGTAACCTGATAAAAAGTGCAGCTCCATCATTCCAAACCAGGGTTACTAGATTGTGACTTGAAAATATGTCTGGTATTTTCTTCAGTGATGCAGCAGAAGATTAGGACAGCTGCAGTCTATTCCAACCATTCATTAGCCACGTTCTTCAGTCAAGTAGCTCACTCACATGCTTTGTTATTATTAAACAGTTCAGGTCCTCTTCTCCAAAACTGATTATGGAGGAGGCAGAGGACAGGGCACGAGAGGAAGAAACATACAGTAGATGAGCTAGTTAATCTGGAACCCCCAATTTAATAAAAGGTATTTCTTCATACAGTCATTTATGGAATTCATCTATTTATAGAACTCAGTGGAATTTATGGAATTCAGCTATTTATGGATTCCAGGACCTACAGGGAAATAGTTTTCCGCCTGCTTGGATAACTACATTCATGGAGGATAAGGCAAGGAACTTAGAATGCTAGGAAATTGAAGAAGAAGAAGGACGCTATTGCTGTCCCACTCTGAATGTGGACTTTCTGTAACCATCTGGTTGGCTACTAGGAGAAATGAGTACTGAACCAGATGCTACAGATGTTAGTTTGAGCTACAACTTCATGAACCCATTTCAGATCATCATGGGCACTGGGAAACAAACTAACATTTCCTATGTTATGCTTGTTCCCTCTATTTCAGTTCTGTGATATACAATTGTCTTTACAGTCCAGTTTTAGCTGTACCACTGAGAACAGAATAAATCATGGCAGCTCGGCACATAGCTGCATTGGAAAACACAAGGGTATAGCACATATAATGACATCACTCTTCAGAAAGCCCCAGTTTAGGACAGCTATAGCTCTAATTTTCTCCATTCGATATTGAAAGTTGTCACCATTTCCAAGTTAAACTGGAAGAGTTCCAGTTCCAGTCTGATGTTCTGAATTTTTCTTGCCACCTGTTGAGAGATTGTCTGTCATTTGGTGTGCATTGAAATAAACATTGAGCATGTGGCTCATTTTCCTGCCTGAAGTATTCCAGACAGGGACACGGTTTCTGCATCAAATTAATAGGAAATTATCTCCATTTTCCTTGGCAGAGTTCCTTTCAGGCAATTCTGAATAGATCCTTTCAGTTGCCCAAATTCAGTGACACATGACCACCTGACTGACCTCACCATACGCTTCCAGTGCTGATTTAATCTCAACCATTAATAAAACGGAGAACATGCCACTGTGTGAAATGGTTTCTTGGGGCTTGTAGATTCACAGGCCTGTAAGAAGAACTCATTTGCTTTAAGAAAGCATTCTCAGATTTCTTTAAAGGCTGGGAGATATTTGAGGCAATACAAAACCCACCCAAAACATTTTGTACAGGGAGCCTGGAGGACAGTCTAGATATGATGTTAAAGGTATAATGACATCATGTTCTTTCTGGAAGAGTCTTCTAGAAAAGAAGAATTCAAACCTCTGAGGCCAGAGATTGATGAAGACTCTGTGAGCTTCATATTTCTGCTAGGAATGCTCAGTCTATAAGCCAGATGAAGATACTTGACACACATGCATATTCTAGTCCATGACACCAACAGGTTAAGTCTACGGCAGGGGTTCCCAACCTTTTTGCGCTGTGGGCCAAACCATGCATCCCAGATAGCTGAGTGGGCTGGTCACATGGTTTCTCCTGCTGTAAACACTGCCATAAAATGTTTGCGCAGCTGTCAGAAACACATTTATGACAGCCCTGAGTGCATTTACATCATCATTTATGGCAGGCACTGGCATGTTTATGAATGCACAGGTGCATTTTACAGCTGTCGTATATGTGTCTGCTTCCACTTCTGATAGCGGTGAAGGTGGCGGCAAGCCACATGACATGGTGCCACAGGCTGGGTCCAGCTTGTGGGCCATAGGTTGGCCACCCCTGATCTAGGACTTGTTGTAAGCTCTCAGAACAACTGCTCAGTCCTATGGAAGATCTCTCTAGCAACACTTCTTGAGAAAAAAAAATTCTTAGCAATGCTACTTGGGGAACTAAGCAATGTCGTTGTGCGAGGGTCTACTGTACAACAATTTTTCAATGGGAAAACCCACTTAGCAAAAAACAAAAACAAAAAAAACCACAACCCGTTGTATGATGCATCCCATAGGGAAAATCATTATATGATGCTTGCATTGTATAGCAATTGTTTTGTACCACAATGAGCCCCATGGAACGGATTAAAAACATTGTATGAGGTACCACTGTAACTCCCTTGACACTCAAGGGAGAAGGAAGACAGGGAGGAGGAGGAGAAGAAGAAGATCTAATTGTGCTTAGATGTGTGACAGATCAATTCTCATTTATAGATTCACATTTACTTCACTATGAGTGCTATTGGTTTGTCTTATGATTCTCCTTTTTTGTTCTTGTTTCTTACCTGTTGGCTTCGAGTTTGGGAAGTTCCCCCCAAAGAGTCTAAGCCTTAGACTCATTGGCAGAAATTTCCTGATTAGAACTGACTCTGTCTAGTAGAGCATAGCTTTTTTTTTTTAAACTGTTTCCCTGGTTTTGCTGCTAGCTTGCCTTTTCTGGACTGGAATTTAACAGGTTATTCTACTCGGAGTTCACATACTGATGCTTTGCACCGGATGTCCACATCTTATTAAAAATGAAGGCAGGTAAAGGTTGCCCTTGGTCAAAAGCCAGTCATATCTGACTCTAGGGTTCAGTGCTCATCTCTGTTTACAGCCAAAGAGTCAGTACTGTCTGTATCTGCAAACGTTTCCTTGGACATGTGGCAGGCATACCTCAACACCGGAGTGCACAGAACACTGTTCACTTTCCCACTGAAGTGGTCCCAATTTATCTACGTGCAATTTCTTGCTTTCAAACTGCTACGTTGGCAGGAGCTGGGACAAAGACGGGAGCTCATTCTGTCCTGCAGTACTCGGGAATCGAACTGCTGACCTTCCGCCACCCAGTCAGTGTCTTAGCCACTTGAGCCACTACAGTCAGGTGCACATATGCACCTGAAATGCCTTTTCTAGTTTGAGGCTAGACTAAAGAATACCTTTTGGGCCTTTTAAATCAGGAAAGGGATAGAAATGGTGGAAGATCTAATCTATAGCATAATTAAGTGGAATATTGCACACAGACAGGTGCATTCAAAGTTCCTTTCTGCAACAGAAAAAAATAGGAAAATATTTTAAAGGCTGCGAAGAGGGTTAAATTACATTTAAAAGAATTTGGAGAGATCACTGGGTTGCAGATAAATGGGCATAAATTAGAAGTGACTTTAATTATATTAAAGAGTGAAAAGGGAATTTTGAAAAGAAACGAGTGTTAATATTTGAAGGTCTAGTTAAGTATTTAGGCATAAATATTCGAAGCAATTTGGAGAGAATGAAAGAAGAGAATGTTAAAATATTGAAACAGATAGTTACGAGAAAGCTAGTTGGCATAAGGAAAATTGGCCTCTCATAGTTTGGTCTTTGTTACAGCAAAACGCCCAAAATGTCTTGTCATACCATTAAGATCAACAAGGTTTGCTTGTTCTATGTTCTTTTGACCACATATTATTTGGATAAATGTTTATTTTTTTAAAAAAATGCATGGATTTTTCATGCAGACTAATAAAAGCAAAAAGTGCAAAATTAAAACAAAAAACAGGACATGGCAAACTTAACATTGGAGTGCACGGAATGCTGTTTACCTTCCCACTGAAGTGGTACCTATTTATCTACTTGCCATTTCTTGCTTTCAAACTGCTAGATTGGTAGGCACTGGGACAGAGACGGAAGCTCACTTCGTCATGCAAGACTCGGGTCTCGGACTGATAACCTTCCGACCTTCCAGTTGTCAAATTCAGCATCTTAACCCCTCAGCGACCACAGTCCCAAGCATCTCTTCTACCCATGTATAAACATGGAAGCACCTTGTAGTGTGTTGCCAGTGATTTCATATGCTAGTGAAACTAACTTTGTTAACAGATTGCAAGACACCCCTCCCCCCCTCATCCAACTAATCTTTAATCAAAAGAACAAATATGTCATTGGCTGTGTAATCAATGAAAGGAAGGATATTGCAGAGTAAATGATCACAGCATTTAAGAGATGGAATACAGCTGTCAGTGATATGTTGTGGAGGGGAGTGGCTAGAAGGAATTACTACAATATATTTTAGCAAATGGTGGGGAATATATAAAATCTTGAGTGGCTAAGGTTCTTGTTTGGATTGCTTTTTCTTAAGAATTTACCCAAATTCATAATTTCTTTTATGTGAGATATGACAGTCCTTTCATCTGGACCCAGGACTTTTAGTCCTTGGTTTTTCAAAATCCATGTTTGAATTCCTTTACATTGTACAGTAAAACCCCGTATAATGATTTTAATTCGTTCTATGGGTCTGGTCACTATGCGATTTTGTCATTGTATGATTTTTCCTATAGAAAAAAAATCATACAATGTTTTTTCCTATTGAAAAATCATACAATGATTTTTTCGCTAAGTGTTTTTTCCATTGAAAAATAATTGTACGTTTTTTTCCATAGGAAAAATCGTTATGCGGGGTGCCACTTTCTTTAAAAACCTAATTGTTATGCGATTTAGGCACTATACAGGGCATTTGTTATACGAGGTTCCACTGTACTTTGTTAGTGTTGAATAAGGGTTGCCATTTTCTCAGAGCAGATTGTCATCTTTAATATCTATATAACAGGCAAGTGTAGTACAATTATTTGGCTGAGGGACATGAATTCAATGGATGCAGAAGTGGAGAGCTTTCCACATTTTTTTAAAAAAATTGCCATAATTTGTCAACTTTCCCAGGTTTGAAATATCTTGAGATGTAAAAATACCAAATAGGAAAGATAAAAGAACATACCGTTTTCCATTCTAATTAAGGAATTAGCGGTAGATGAACTGATAGATGCCTCTGAATGACTGCTTGAGTTTGGGTGAAGGAGAAGACATGATACTTGAGACCAAAAACATCTGCAATTTAACAGTGGTTAAGCTGCTCAAGTGAAGATGCTGACTGGGAGGCGGAAGGTCAGCAGTTCGATTCCCGAGTACTGCAGGACGGCATGAGCTCCAATCTTTGTCCCAGCTCCTGCCAGCCTAGCAGTTCGAAAGCAAGAAATTGCAAATAGATAAATAGGGACCACTTAGATGGGAAGGTAACAGCATTCTGTATGCTCCGGTGCCTAGTCATGCCTGCCACATGACCACTGAAACATCTGCTGAAGCAAGACAGCGCTGGCTCTTCGGCTTTGAAACAGAGATGAGCACTGAACCCTAGAGTCGGATACGACTGGCTTTCGAGCAAGGGAAACCTTTACCTTTACTAAGCTGTAGTATTGCAGTCAAAACTCTGACCGTAATCTGAGCTCAATCACTTAACGCAAGGCTGATTCAACTTTCCATACTTCCAAGATCAGTTAAATGAATACTTGGGGGAAAATGTTAATTCACTTGTGAATCACCCAGAGAGTGCTCTTAGTGCTGTGGGGTGGTAAATAAGTATACTGTAATTGCTATTGCTGTTACTACGATGTTTTGGAAAATCAAGAAAAAAATCACTTCAGTATTATTTGCAACCATTGACTACCACTAAACATAACAAATAGCAGTAGCAATTACTGTACATTTATATAATGCCCCATAGTGCTTAGTGCAGTCTCTGGGTAGTTCACAAGTTAATTAGCATTTTACTCCAAACAAGCTGGTTCCTCATTTTACCGAAGACTGATTGCGAAAATTAGTGGAAAAAACATCAAGTATTTAAGATATGCAGTTGACACCATCTTATTGGGAGAAAGCAACAATTACTTGAAAGAATGTTTAATGAAATTGAAAGAAAAAAATGCAATTGAACATTAAGAACACAAAAATTATATCTCCAGAAGAACGGCACACCTTTAATACTGACAATGAAGAAATTGAGATAGTGAAATATTTTATACACCTAAATTCAATCATCAATCCAAATGGAGACTTCAGACAGGAAATTAGAATAAGGCTGAGACTGAGAAGGATAGCAATGAAGGAATTGGAAAAGATAATCAAGTATTGTATAAGAACGTTTCACTGGAGACTGAGCTTATTCTTGTAATTTCAGTTTTTTAAAAAGTAACTGTTTGCTTTCATGTTCTCAAAAGTAACTAAAATAGACACTTTGGTTACATTTTTAAAAAATCTTTTTAAAAAACCAGTCTGAAAGCTATTAGGCAATTTGCTTGTCAAAGAAGGCAGTTTCTTTCCATCCAGCTTACTGGAGGAGATGGTCCATGAAGCAACAACCATCACTCATTCATTCACTGATTCATTCATTTTAGTTACAGTATGTCCTGCCTTTTGCCCAAGACATAAATGTAACGTAGCATACAAAATGATTAAAACATGTCCAGCTAAAAACCACGAGAGAAAGAAAGAAAAAAAGTCAGATAGTCAGTCGGATGGATGGATGGATGGACAGACTTTGGACCGTGGAATAGCT
The DNA here is from genome assembly GCA_035047305.1 of Bradypodion pumilum. Classification (NCBI taxonomy): domain Eukaryota; kingdom Metazoa; phylum Chordata; class Lepidosauria; order Squamata; family Chamaeleonidae; genus Bradypodion; species Bradypodion pumilum. The sequence goes on from JAWDJD010000004.1 coordinate 43,561,886, forward strand.
TTCTTCTATTATTTAGTAAGACCACTTCCCATAACTATAGAAATTACCTTAACATGAATTAATTGCAAGTGACTATTTGTTTGTAATAAAGAATTTCCTATATTAGGCTCAAGACTCATGTAGGTATTTGGTTTGATCTTTGTAAGTGTTGATTTTTCTATTTTTTAAGCCTGGAACCCTGCTGCAAAGATGGAAAGTATGCCCATCCTGGAGGGTCAGTGAGTCCTTCTCTGCTCCCTATTGGCAATCAGCCATAGGAGGCTGACAAAGAGTCTTTTCATGCCCTGGGTAAACAATATGGAGCAATGAAGGCTGTTATTGCATTGCATCATATCTCAAACAAGCAAAGCCAAAGATTCTCAAAACAACCAGTGGACATCACAGACATGAGATCACCAAAGACAGTTTTCTCTCCCCACCCCCACCCCCCCAGACGTCTGATATTAATATTAAGAGGGAAATACAATTAGCAGTAGAATGACATGTGCAGGAAAGGATGTTTATATCCTCCCATGACATTTATATCTCTGTCCTTTATTCTAACCTCCAGAATTTTACAAAACTCTTAGAGGTTCAGGTAAATTTGCTCCCTTCCCTCTTCCTTTCTGTACAGATTTTAGGTCCTTTTGTTTATCTCCTTTCTCCAATTCCAGAATAGAAACAACACTGGTCACAGGGCATGGGGAAAAAAATCAAAAAATCAAAATTGTTGCATAGCTGTGACTGTGCAACACATTTTCTTAATCTTGTCCAAACAGAAGATAGCATTTACAAAAACAAACAAACAGCCTCTGGCATTGATGTGTAGTGTGAGCCTGAGTGTTCTCTCTCCATATAACTTTAACGACTATTACTTTTTACTATTTGTATTGGGAAAATGAATACAATATGCATTAATTGGTTTTCCTAATGCCCGAATGTATGTGTTACCAGCCACAGTATGGTGAATAATGGAGTTACTTTTAACATTCATAAAGTAACTCTATTTTGCGGTTTCATTTCATTAGTACATTCTGGATTTAATTTCCCTGTGACATCACTCTCTACAGTCCCACCTCCAACCACATGTACTGCAAATATATCTTACATTCTAGGGAACACTTCATGTGCACAGTTATGTAGACTACAGTCCACCAAAGGTCAAGCTATATTAACTTTGCTAGTCTTTCAGGTGCAACAGGATTTAGACCTTTAAGGATTTCATAGCTGAATAGATTAACACATAGATTAATCAGATTAATACAGCTACACTGGAAATTTTTCATCTTTATGACAAACTCCCCCAACCTGCTGCCTTCCAGATATGCTGCCCCCTCCCCCCATGCTTTGTCGGGGGAAGGATAAAAGGACGTTGACCCACCGCTGTCTCGAGAGCTCCTTGCCTGCCCGGAGCCCATGCCACCGGCCCTGGGGTGCCACCCATGCCTCTTGCCAGGACCTGAGGGCCGTGGAGGCAGTAGAACTATCTTTCCCCTCTTTGGGTTTCTTTTGTGGGCTGGCTAAATATTTTGTATTATATTATGTATTTGACCTGTAATTGTAATATGATTTGTTATTTTATTGTATGCTCTCTTAGAATTATGGACTTTTGTATAGGGCTCTATTGTATTATTTTGTATTTTGGGATTTATCTGTATTATTGTATATTGTATTCTCGATATTGTTTGTAAACCACTTTGAGTTGCCTTCCGGACGAAAAAAAGCAGTATATAAATAAACCGATGATGATGATGAATTCCATGATATCCAGTTATCATGGTCAATTATGATAGATAGGGATAATTGAAGCTGCAGTCCAGCACACCTGTCAGGCATCAAGCTGAGGAGTTCCATAGGTGCTAGCATAAAGGTAAAGGTCACCCTTGCTTGAAAGCCAGTCATATTTGACTCTAAGGTTCAGTGCTAATCTCTGTTTCATAGCCGAAGAGCCATTGCTGTCTACTTCTGCAGATGTTTCCGTGGTCTTGCGGCAGGCATGACTAGACACCAGAGCACATGGAATGCTGTTTACCTACCCACCGAAGTAGTCCCTATTTATCTACTTGCAATTTCTTGCTTTCAAACCACTAGGTTGGCAGGAGCTGAGATACAGACAAGGGCTAAGAACCATTTTATTTTTGATTTGTCTGTTTTCCATTGAAATTTGCCAGGACTTTCCCACCTAACTTTGTAAGCAGGAGGAACAATAATAATGGATTTGGAACTGTTGAAAATAAGCAGCAAACAAACCCCAACCCCTCCCTCAAAATTACACAAATGCAAGCGTGGCGCCAAAATGGCCGCCGTGCTCTTTGCGGCCCCCCCCCCCCACCGGACGAAGACATCCGGGTAGTTAGGGGGCGTGGCCAGCACCCTTATATAAGGGGCGGCCATGAGGCAGCCGAGCTGCCATTTTGCGAAGCGACGGAGCGGAGAAGTTTTTCCCGCTTACCTCCGTCGCTCTTGCCTTTCTCAGGGAAGCCTCTGGCTGCTGATTTTCTTGACTTTTTCGGCTTCCCATCGCTTAGCTGCGATGCCCTCTAAGAAGAAGGCGACTGCGAACGCGGCTCGTTCTGCGCGGAGGCGCCAGCCGGGTCGGAGGACCGCGGCTGCGCCTTCCCAGCAGCCTCCTTTGCCTGAGCCCACCGGGACTGGTGGGATGGGGTTAATTGCCCCTTGGCCCGAGGCGGGGGGTCCGCGTATCGGCCCAGATGGGGCCGCGGCCCCCGGCCCGCAAGCAGTGGCCACTGCCTCTGGCATGGCCCATTCTGCGGGGCCTTCTTCCACGGGTGCGCAGCTTCCTGCGGGGGGTTTCAGCCATGGGGGGTGGCTGGGTTCCCTCCCCTGGCAGGGTACCCCCCCGGCCATGCAGGGGCCGGGCCTGGGGTCGTGGCCGTATATGGGCCCCGGGGTCCAGGGACCTGGACCGGCGCCTGCAGCCAGTGGGCCGGCTGGCCCTTTGCCCCCACTTGGCTTAGGGGGCTACGTTAGTGTTGAGGCCCTTCTGGCCCGCGTTGCGGCCCTCGAGGCATCCCCGCGAGGGTTAACCACCCGGGGGTGCCTTTTGGGGTGCAGGTTGCTCTATTGTCTGCCGGTCAGCGGCAGGCGGCAGGACGGGTTGAGCTGCCCGAGGCGCGTGGGCCGGCTTCGGCCACTGCCTCGCAGCTCCCCACTCAACAGGCTGATGCTGGTCAGGCCCCGTCGACGAGCTCAATTGCGGTCATGAGCTCCGACGCCCCCAGCAGGCCGGAACCCCCGGTGGGGGCGGCCCGCGGGGGTGCTGCATGTGAGTATGCGGTTCAATCTAGCGCACCCACACACCTACCCATGTTGGGGGGGGCATTCCAGTGGCCGTGGCCTCGCGTGGGTGGCGCGACGGTTCAGTCGCCGACGTCCCACCCGGTGACTTCACCGCTCACCCAGGGCCCCGTTTTGGGTGGTACCTCTTACTCAGTTGGGAATGTGTTAGGGGTGGCAGGGTTGGTCCAGGCTCCCTTCCAGATCCCCGTGGTTCCCACTGTGCCGGTGTCGGCATTGCTGACAGCGGGGTATTCCTTGCCCCTGGGGGACCATTTGGCCCAGGCCACCAAAGAGAAGATCTGGCGTGGGGAGTATGTGGACATCTTCTCCCTTCTTAACAGAGAGCCCACCAAGGAGGAGAGGGAGGGGCAGGATGAGAAGGATAAGGAACAGGCACGTCGTCGTAAGCCGCCACGTACGTGGGCCAATTGGTTGCCGGCGTACATCATATACATGGTGGTCTACCTCAGGGCCCGGCCGGATTTGGCAATTCCGATGGTCCAGTATTTGGACAACATTTACCGGGTGATGGTCGACTTCCCGGGCCCGTCGTGGTTGGCTTACGATGAGGAATTCCGTATGCAGATTCCCCTGCACCCCGAGATGAGGTGGGATGAGCCCTGCCAGAAGCTGCGGCTTCTGTACATGACTCCCACGCGCCCTGCGCCTGGGGACAGATACCATTGTGGACATGCGGTCCAGCGAGCGGCCCCAGCACAGACACCCCGCCAGGTGGCGGGGCAGGGGGTTCCAGCCCGCCTGCTGTGCTGGACTTTCTCGTCCAATGGTTCCTGCAGTAGGAAGAATTGCCAGTACAGGCATGAGTGTCCCTCTTGCGCTGGCCCCCATGCGGCCTCCGCCTGCCCCAGGCCTGGAGGGGTGCGGGGCAAAGGTAGGGGCGGACAAGGGGCTGGCAAGACTGCCGCAGAGGGAGCTGGTCCACCGAAAGGCCCCCTCCCCAATTAATGTGGACATGTTGGAGCATTGGCTCGCATCGTACCCGAGGGGGGCAGATGCGGTTTACCTGCTTCAGGGTTTTCGACTGGGGTTCCGTATTCCTTTCCAGGGTGATAGGTCCCTCCAAGATGCCCCCAACCTTTTGTCCCTTAAGGAGGTTGATGTGGGCAGGGTCGCTGGCCCTTTCCCTGCACCCCCGTTCCCCAACCTTAAAGTGTCACCCTTGGGCTTGGTGCCCAAGAAGTCACCGGGCGAGTTCCGCCTGATCCATCACTTGTCCTACCCAGCCGGCCGATCGGTCAATGATGCTATCCCTGATGACCTTTGCTCGGTCAGGTATACATCTTTTGACCAAGCGCTGCGCATGGTGCGCTCATGTGGCCCGGGTGCGCTGTTGGCTAAGTGCGACATTAAGTCTGCCTTCCGCCTCCTGCCGGTTCACCCGGGTGACTTTGAGTTGCTGGGTTTTAAGTTCCGGGGTGAATATTATTTCGATATGGCCATGCCTTTTGGCTGTTCCATATCGTGCTCGGCATTCGAGCGTTTTAGCACCTTCCTACAGTGGGCTTTTGTCCGCAGGTCTGGGTCCCGGTCTGTAGCCCATTACCTGGATGATTTTTATTCGGGGGTGAACGGGGCCGGGACACGTACACACGTCTCCTCAATACATTTCAGACGCTAATGGAGGAACTGGGTGTCCCTTTAGCGCCCGAAAAGACCGAGGGCCCATCTACACAGCTAGTCTTCCTGGGGGTGGAGATTGACACGGTAGCGCAGGCTTCTAGGTTACCAGGGGATAAGGTGTCAAGGATAGTGGCCCTTATCTCGGACTTGCTTGCTAAACGCAAGGCATCACTGCGGGAACTGCAGGTGTTGCATGGTCATCTCAATTTCGCTTGCAGGGTGGTCGCACCGGGCAGGGCATTTGCTCGGCGCTTGTGCGACGCCATGACAGGCTTATCCAGGCCCCACCATAGGGTCAGACTAACCCAGGGCATTAAGGCAGATATCCTTATCTGGCTCCAGTTCCTGAGGGAGTTCAATGGGGTGTCATTTTGGAGGTCTGACCTTCTGGCTTCCCCTCGTTTCCAGATACAGTCCGATGCCTCTGGGTCCCTGGGTTATGGGATGTACTTCAATGGGAAGTGGGCCTATGGTGGGTGGCCACCAGCCTGGTCAGGTACGGGGCGCCTGTGGGATCTTACGTACCTAGAATTTTTTCCCATCCTGGGGGCCTTGATGCTATGGGGTGAGGAGTGGGCCAACTCGGTCGTTCATTTCTGGTGTGACAATGCGGCCGCTGTCCGCATTGTCAACTCACAGACTTCCAAATCACCCAGGGTAATGGACCTGGTGCGCCAGTTTGTATTGCGCAGCCTGCGCCTTAATGTGCTGTTCCGGGCCAGGCATGTCCCGGGGGTCAATAATGATATCGCTGACGCTTTGTCCCGCCTGCAGATCTCCCGGTTCCGTGCCTTGGCCCCGGATGCGGAGGAATTTCCCTCGCCACTCCCGGACGAGATATGGACCTTTGGCAAGGAGAGGTGAACCGGGCGATCGGCATGTCGCTAGCGCCACGCACGTGTAAGGCGTATCAACACGCATTCAATTCTTTCAGGGCATTCTGTGCCCGATTCCGGCTGCCAGATACCTGGCTGATCCCGGTGGCCCATATACTTCAATTCATGGTTGACCTGCATTCCCAGGGCCTTGCACCTCGAACCATAGCATCCAGGCTGTCAGCGCTGGCTTTTATGGCCAAAGTAGGCGGACATGCGGACAGTACCGCTGACTTCCGTGTGAGACACGTTCTGGAGGGGTGGGTGCGGGAGCGTGGGCGTAGCCTGGACGACCGCCACCCAATTTCCCCAGGGGTTCTTACCCAACTGGCACGGGGCTGGCAGGACCTATGTTTTGATAGGTATGAGGCAGCCTTGTTTCATGCGGCTACAACGGTGGACTTTTTTGGAGTGCTCCGCATCAGCGAGCTTGTGATGCTGTCTAAGGCGGATGCTAGTCGTAGGGCACTGGAACTCGAAGATGTCTATGTGGCCAAAGACTGGGCTCAGTTGAGGATACACTCCTCTAAGACGGATCAGCATGGCGTAGGCAGTGGAGTAAGACTGCTACGGTGTTCTTTGGCAGACATCTGTCCGGTTGGTGCCCTACAGGAGTTCCTTGCACTGCGTGGCACGCACCATGGCCCGTTTTTCTGTCACCAAGATGGGTCTCCCCTTACTAAATTTCAATTTTGGAAGGTGACCGGCAAAGCGCTGGCCGGTGTTGGCCTCCCAGGGGCCCGTTATGGCACCCATTCATTCAGAATAGGGGCGGCTTCCACGGCGGCTGCTTTCGGGTACTCCGGGCCTGAGATACGCCGTATGGGGAGGTGGGGATCGCAATGTTTTCAATTTTATGTCCGCCCTCTTTCACCGTGAGTACCAGTCGAGTCACCGCACCTTTTCTCTTACTCGTTTTTTCCTTGACAGACCCTGGGTGTCGTATTACGCCGGTGACAGTATGGCTGGTGGGCCATAGCTACGTGCACAGGGCAGCGCGTTACGCTGCGGCGACAGAGTGGGGACCCCGACTGGGACTGGGTGCATACGCAAGTCTCACATGGTATGGTAAGCCCGGGATGTTGCGGAGGGAGCTGTTGCCATTCCTCTTCTCGGGCCGGAGTGCTGACCCGCCTGACATCCTGATCATACACCTTGGGGGCAATGATTTAGGTCAGGTCACCGGCCTATCGCTGAAGCATGCGATTTGCGGCGACCTCGCCTACCTGCATTATGTGTGGCCCGCCACAACCCTCGTTTGGTCAGACATGGTGCCGCGGCACGCGTATAGGGGAGGGTTCGACCTCCAGGCCCTGGACCGGGCTAGACGCATGGTAAACAGGGCTGTTGCCCGGTTCATTGTCAGCAGGGGTTGGGGGCGGGTCTGCAAAATTATGGCCTGTACGCAGGGGATGGGGTCCATCTGTTGCGAGGAGGTATGGACCTCCTGTTGGGTGATTGGCGAGCAGGCCTGTTGACCGAGCTGATGGTCTGGGGGGGGCGTCGAGCCTTCTTTGAAGCCCCTCCGTGTGGCGGGTAGCACTGGTAAGGTAAACATTTATGACCCACAGGTATCCGGCAGGTTCGCAATTGACTGAACAACACTAGACAGGTATAAGTTGGTTAAACGTTGTCCGGTCAACGACGAACCAGGCGACGGGGTGATGGCTACAGCTAGACAGCATGCATCACCCCGTGATTTTACGGATACGCGTCAGAGGGTGGGGTCATTAGTTAGATATTGACTACGGTCAACAATTTGTTTGTTGTCAACAAACAAATTGATACAAATAGATACATTGTAACAATTGCTGTTGGCAATTTTGGGTGGTACCTTACCAGTGTTACTTCGGCCTGCTTGCCTTAAGAATTATAATTGGTCAATTACCAATAGAAATTTATAATTCGGACTAGGGCATGAATCAATAAATGTGGCCCAATGCCGTTATCCACTTTCATTGGTGTCTGAGTCCTTTATTGGGGGTGCGCCTGCAAATTACATTTGAAAATTATACTTGAAAATTACAATTGACTTTCACTTCATTAACAGGTACCCATTGTTTTTCTTGTCTCATTACCTTGTTGTTGTCTTTAACTGAGTTTTAATATTGTGTATTATTGCAATTTTTACTACTTTATGTCTCATTTTTCATTCTAATAGATCCCTGATGAAACGTATGTGAAAAACCAAAAATTATCCGGAAGGGTTTTGGATTATAGATACATTCATAAGAATTTTTGATACATATTGGATTACTACTATTTTACATATGGAACAAGTTCCCTTCTTGATGAACTTTGTTTACGTTTTGAACATGAATCAATGGTGCTTCATTTTTAACATTCCATGAACATGAATTAATGAATATTTTGTTGGAGTTTTTGAATAAATAGAGACTGCAATCTACTTTCCATTTGAACAGTTGTAATCTATTTTCTTGGCCTTACATTAAACCAGGGCTGGGGTAGAATTCTAATGATCTAATGGTAAAGCGGCAACAGAAGGAAGAAGGATGGTGACAGTCCTATTGAGGTACGTACTTTGTAAAATGTTGCCCTTGAAGTGTGAGAGAAGACCGGATTGGTTCTATCTTAAGCACCAGAAGCCAGGCCAGCTACAAATCAAAAGGTATGCTGAAGGTGGGCTTTGGTTAAAAGGAACAATTGATAAGTACAGATTGTAAGGATCCAAAACTACCTATGGTGAGATGTGTGTGAGTAATTTGGAGTGTCAATAGAAGTGGAAACTTACTCTAGTATAAATAAGCTTTCTAGCCACACTTGAGTCTTAATTCAGTTAACATGAACTTCCAACCAAATTTTAGTTTGGAATTTTCCTCATGGAAAACCTGCATTTTAAAGCCTCTTTGTGAAGGGTGGTTATATCAAACTTTGAAAGTAATGGATTTCCAACAACAACATACTTTGAATTAATTAAGTAATTGTTAATATATTATTAATTGATTTAATTAATTAAAATATTCATATGCTGCCTTTTTCCTAAAAAGGAACCAAGACAGCTTAGAGTATTCTTTCTTTAGTCGTGTCAGATGCACAAGTTAAAATGAACACATCTAAAAACAAAACAGAATTAAAATGGGCTAGATGACATCCTCCGAATATTGGGTCACATCAACAGCATGTACTCTTGCCATCATAAGGTCCTCCACAGTGCACGTTGAGGGGCATCGTGTGCATTGTAGCATATGGGAGATAGTATGTTCTTCCCCCATTCACACAGGCTGTCATCTACAGGGAAGCCCCACTTTCTCAGATTTACCTTTACCTAAGGTATACAACTTCCCACCCTCAGGATTCACCCTGTCACACTGATTCCTTGAACTAAACTTGAAATGATGTCAAATTAGTTACCATGATAATTAAATATATTTTAGATGTGATTCTGTATCATTATGTTGGGCAAATTTTTAAATAATTATAGCTAAATCCCTATTCATCTCTATTGAAGAAGATCTGAGAACACAGTTGTTTACCAGGATTATAACTGTTCTTTACCACAGCTATTCTGTATTATGACCTTTTACATAAATGGAAAATAATAGCTCTGCCCTTTCTTGATACAGAATTGTACTCATTTAGCTTTATTTGAAGCAGCACTACTCCTTGCCTCTTCCAGCCATCTTTATATTGGACTAGCATATTTTGCCCGGCAGAGCCAGGCTTTCTAAAATTGTGTTGGATAGTAAAGGGTTTCTTTACTTGCAATTCCTTGCTTTCAAGCTGCTAGGTTGGCAGGAGCTGGGACAGAGACGGGAACTTACTCTATCATGGAGCACTCGGGTGTTGAACTGCTAGGTTGGCAGGAGCTGGAATAAATAATGGGAGGCACTCCATCACACAGCACTCAAGTCTCAGACTGCTGACCTGCCAACCTTCCGGCCATCAAGCTTAGCATCTTAACCACTAAACCACTGCATACCTTAGTTCACAGTAACTCTCAAGTGCTTCAAGTAGAGGTTCTTCATATTACTTGGGCCTTCTGCATGTAAAGCAAAAACCTTTCCACTGAGTTTCTGCAACTTTGAAGGATGTGAAGAAGTTTCAACTGGAGGACAACTGGATAGTCTCTTTACTCCCTTCTGACTGGGTAGACATTTAGGTAGGAAATTCAAACAATATTGATCTGTGCTTTTCTCTCTCTCATGACTAAAACCCTTGGCATCAACACTTAACGCTTAAATAAACATGAGTGAAGATTATTTGTTCAGATGTTTTTTAATTAACAGAAGAGTCAGACAAGGTTGGTTTGTTAGCTCTCTTTTATGCACTTTTGGCATTAATTAGAATTAATGATACTGGCTGTGATTCCAAGTACAGTCATGCATACTTAAACCTCACAGATTTCAATGGGAAAATCCTGAAATAATTGTGAACAGGGTTGCGGTGACTTGGGGTCAAAATGCATCCGGCCTTAAAGATGAGAAACTTCCATGTCCAGGATAGCATGTTTCTACACACACCCGCTCAGAAGCAAGAGACTTTGAACTAAATGGAATCTACTCCCAGGTCAGGATATATTGGATTTATAGTGTTCTTCTTCTTCAGGTGCCGTATCCATTCTGGATATTGGCTACCGTCATGGGGCTAGTGTTCCTGTTCTTAACTTCTCTTAACAGTTCTTCTGAGGACATGCCACACCAGTCTCACAGGTACTTCAGCCATGAAGTCCATCTATGTCCAGGGCCTTTCTTTCCAGGGATCTTTCCTTGCAGAGCAAGTTGAAGTATTTGATACTTAATGTTGTTCCTCATGATATGGCTAAGGTATTGGAGCTTTCCTTGCTTAATGGTCTTAAATATTTCTTGCTCTTTATCCATCCGGTGCTACACTTCTACATGAGTCACATGGTCAACCCATGATATCCTTAGCAGCCATCTGTAGATCCACATTTCAAAAGCATTGTTTCTCTTTTCAGATGTTTTAGTCAATGTCCAAGCTTTGATGCCATATAGCAACACTGGGACTACGTAACATCTCCATACCTGTCAAGCCGTGGTTTTCAAAATCTGGGAGCTGGCATGCATGTGCAGTAAGTTTCCAGGCACCGGGCAGGAAAGTGGTTACTGCATATGTGTGGTCATCAGAGGCAGTGGCATGCATGTGCAGTAACCCCTGCACACATGCGCAGTAACCCCTTCAGCCAGGAAAGGGGTTACTGTGCATGTGCGCAGGGGTTACTGGGTTACTGCACATGTGCAGTAACCCAGTAACCCCTTTTCTGGCTGATCAAATTACGGGATGATGGTGGGAAGGAGGGGGAAGGAGCGCTAGATTATGACAGGTATGAACATCTCACTATCCAGATCTTTGTAGTGAGAGTTAGATCTCTACTGCATAACAAATATCACATTTTTATGAAGGCAGATTTTGCCTTTTCTATTTGTATTTTAAACTCTACCTTGGGATCCCAATTTTCATTTAACATGCTCCCCCAAATAGACAATTTTACCCACTCTTTCAATTTCTTGTGTTCCTGCCATTAGCTTGCCGTGAGTTGATGTTTGGCTTATAACCCAATATTTAGTCTTCTTGGTGTTGAGATCAAAACCATATTCTGTGCTTGAAGCTCTAACTCAATCCAGCATCAACTGAAGATCTGCAAAGTTCATGGCTAACAACATTATGTTATAGACCTGAATTTAACACCAACTTCCATAGGGCAAGAGCATGTGCATATGTTTCTTTCGTGATCCATGGTTTAGTCCAGGGGTTCACAATGTTTTTCAGCCGTGGGCCAGGCTACGCCCCGAAAACAGCTGAGCAGGCTGGTCTGGTGGTTCCCCCGACATAAATGCTGCCATAAAACGTGTCTGTAGCTGTTGTAAACATATTTACAATGGCTGCAGGCTCATTTACGGCTGTTGTAAACACGTTTACAATGGCCATAAATGAGTCGTGACCAATTCTGGTGGTGGTGGTGGCAGCAGCGGGGTGGCTGGAACAAGGCCAGGAACCAGATTATTTGTCACGACAGACTGTAGGTTGTGGACCCCTGGTTTAGCTCATAACAGGCAACAACAAGAAAACAGAAGTGAACATATAAAGTAGTAGTGGCAAACCTATGGCATGCGTGCCAGAGGTGGCACTCTCAGCTCTCTCTCTGGGCACACATACCATTGTCCCAGCACAGAGTTTGCCCCACCCCTCTGCCCAGCAACCCAATAGGAGTGCTTCCTCCCACCCCCAGCCAAGAGGTAACGCTGCCACTCTGCCCATCAGTCCAATGGGAGTGCTTCCTCCCTCCCCACAGCACCGTTTGCTCCACCCCTCTGCCCAGTAGCCCAATGGGAGTGCTTCCGCTTTCCCCCCAGCACAGAGTTCACCCCCCTCTGTTTGGGCACTCGGTCTCTAAAAGGTTCATCATCACTGTGTGCTGACCTACCCTAGAGGGCAGTCACTGCACAGCAGCAACACACAGAGAGTCTACTCAAGGAGAGTCCAAATAACAAAGTCCAAAGAACAAGCCAAGGTCTGGTTACCTGTAGTTCAAGCAGTGTCTAGTCCAAAGGATGTCCAGGGGCATTGTCAGGGTTGTCAGAGAAGTCAGGGTCACGGCAGGCAGGTCAGGGTGTAAGACAGAGTGGTTGGAAGTGAGGGGGTAGAAGTGCCAGGCTAAGTGGAATGTGGTTATCTGTAGAGCAATCCTCCTTTCAGCTGATTCCCAGGGAAGGAGGGAAGAGAGAAAATGAAACTAACTCTGGCCTGGGAACTCTCTCTGCTTTTCTGCTGTGTTTTTTAGTTAGATGCTGGCCAACTTGGAGGAGGGAGAGGAGGGTGAGAAATGGCTGCATTGAGAAGTTATAGGGTGAGTGAGCAGTAGGTTTATTTTTTTGATATGCTAATGCACTGAATGCTTATGATTATGACTTTCCTAATAAAAATCAGACTACTGAAGATGCTGTTTTCTGCCTGTGTTTTCAGCCTGGGAAGATCAAAGGACTAAGGGAGGGCAGCCGGCCCTCAGAAATGCTACCACCCCCATACCCTTACATGGTGGCAGCGGTGGGATCCATGAACCTACGTCAAAAGATCTGGAGGAGTGTGGAGTGATTAATGTTACCCCATGTGTAATGATGGAATTTGCTCTGCTTGTGCATGTTCCATAGACCCTGTGTAAGACTAAGGTATAGGCAGGCAATCTTAAGAGGTATCCGAAGTCAAGCAGGGCATTGGTCTTTGCACTGAAGAATTGTACCGATGCTGGAATGCTGCAAAATTCTGCTGTACCTAATTTTGACCTGAAAACGCAGGGAAATAGATTGACCCGAGTATAAGCTGAGGATTGGAAATGCAGCAGCTACTAGTGAGTTTTTATAATCAAAATACATGAAAATATGGTAAAATTAATTAAATTGTTGGCACATATCAATCTGGCACAGTTCTGAGACCCTTGTGGTCATTGACCCAAGTATAAGCTGAGTTCCCTTTTTGGGGCTCATTTTTGGGGCTAAAACCCCAGCTTATAATCGAGTATATATGGTAGTTCTATTTTGCTTTGCGTTGCAGGTGTAGCTCCCTTCTTAATCTTTCCCTGACTGAGGGCTGATCACTATCAGAGTCAGACTTCTGATCTGACAGGTCATCTGCCAGGGGAAACACAGTTGAGCCAGAAACAGGCTGAGATTCCTGGTTCAGGACATTCTCAGGTTCGAGTACAGGCAGAACTGGGCTGGGCATAGGAAGTGTCTCCTGATCCAGGTCATCTTTGGAGTCTGATGAGGACTAGATCACAACAAACTGATATACATGTAAAAATACTGATCAAATAACATCGATCCTCCCAGGCCCTTGTTTTACTTTTGTCCACTCAAAAAGGCTCATAAAGTATCAACATGAAATTGAACATTCACAGTAGTGGCCCTGTCTCTATGGAACATGCTTTTGTTATACAGGTCTGAGCAAAAGTCTTAGGCTACCATCAGATGGTTTGGGGAAAAGTCAATGAGCAATTTGGGAGGGCATAACTCATTCCCCAAGTGACCTAGATACACCAAAATTGGGGAGAGTGTTTTGCTGCCTCTCCTCTTAACCCTCCAAGTTTGGTGATGTTTTGAGTTAGGATATTCAAGGTAAGGCTTTATTATCCAAAAACTGCTGCCCTTAGATGATGAAAGATGCTTTCTTTTTTAATACTACAGTAATGACAACAGCTTTTGTCTTCTGTGTTTGAAATGAAAAGGAGGATCTGTCAGACTTTTGCCTCAGGCAGCAAAATCCTTTGGGACAACCCTCTTAATGAGTCAGCACAAAGTGTTGACATTAACTCATAAAGCCCTATATGTCTTAGGACCTTGTTATCTCTTGGAGCGTTTCTCTCATAAAATGGCTGCCTGTATCACTCCTGCATCCCAAACAGCACAGCTCCATAATGCAACACTGAGAATGGTGAAAGAGTCTATGGCAAGAAGGAGGCTCTTCTTGCTGGCAGAAGCCACATTGGGGAATTCTCTGCCAATGGAGCTGCACCAGGCCTCATTTCTGGGGATATTTAAGAAAACACTAAAGACTCTATTAGAGAGTCTTTTCAGGACATCCTCCCCAAAGCCACTTATATTGTATTTCATAATGTTGTACACTACCCAGATGGGTGGTATATAAATGCAATGAAGGCGCACCTTGTCCATATCCTCAAAGCTGCAGCAGTCCATTGAAATCCTGGTGTTAAATCCTGCATGTCGTGTTTCACGTGTGCAGTGGGTGATGGCTCCGAGATCATAGTGTGTGGGTCGCTTCATGGAAAGATGGGATCCACCTTAAACAAATTCACACCAGTGACATTTTTCCTGCTTCAGGGGAAAAATGCATTTAAAAATGCATTCTTAGATACAACTTGCAGTCAAGTAGTAGTAAATACAATGAATAGAAGAAACAAATAAAATAAACTATGTTTTGATGATAACAATGGGAAAGGATAGGCAACATTCTTCAAAGGACAAGATAAAAAAATACATACTACTTCTGAGTTGGAATATTAGCCGCAGAATGTGTGATACCCTCTGGGAATTCCCTTGGCAAAAGCTTCTGTAGATGTAAAGGAAATGACTTGTCAAAAACAATCTGTTCACTTGTACAGGAGGGGGAAGGTTTCTGTGCTTTGATTTTCCAGGAATACTGGGCTACATGTGTTGCACCAACCCATAAAGTTGGATTCATTCATTCATTTATACCCACCCAATTGGCGCAAGCACCACTCCAGTTGGCTCACAACAATATATAACCAAAAACATATAAAACAAGTTACAATAATAAACCAACAGCAATTAAAACATATCATATCACAAAACTTCAGCATCCCAACACAGCACAGTGACTCTTTAATATCTTTCCTTGCCAAATGTTCTGAGACTTTGTAAAAATAATTCTTAATATAGTTTTTATTCAAGATATTCAGTTTTGAAGTGATGTGTAATTCCCTTGCTTATGATTCCACGTTTCAGATGTTGTAAAAGAAATCATGTAGTCATTTTCTATTTTAAATGGTTCAACTGGTTGTTACATTGAAAAGTGAACTTTCTAGCATTCTGATCATCTCAGGCACACGATGCCACTCAGCATGCATTGAGAAGGACATTATGTTGGCAAGAAGTTCTGTTGATGTGGCCCGATATTGGGCAGATGTCATCTAGACCTTTTTAATTCTATTTTGTTTTTACATATAGTAAAAACCATAGACGAACATCTTCTCCTCAGGACTGAATGTCTTTCCTTCAGGACAACACCCTGTATCACTCGTTCCTCTATGACGACACAGCTCCAGGTGCTGACCCTGAGATTAGCTAGGAAGGCCGTGACTAGGAGGAGGGCCTTCTCTGTGGTGGCAGCAATGTTGTGGAACTCCCTCCCAGTGAAGCTGAGCCTGGTACAATCTCTCCATATATTTTAAAAGCAGTTGAAAACATTTCCTTTAAAGGGGCCTTTGGGAATATCTTACCAACAACTGACTGATTGTTAGGCATTTTATTCTGTCTCTCTGCATCACAAATAGGCTTTGTTTTTAGGGTGTCTTGTTTTTTGATGTATTTATATGAAAATTTTAATATTTGTGTCTGTTTGTATCTGTTGAGTTTTACGCTGTTAGCCTCCCTGAGTAGGAAAGTTTTTCCTAGAGGGGCGGGATATAAGTTTAATAAATAAATAAATAAATAGATGTGTTAATGTTAGCTTTGTATGTTATTATATGCTGGTGGTGCCTCTGACATGAATAAATAAAGAATGGAGCAGCATTGAGACTATCGCACTTAAAATCTGGCATGAGGCCTCTTTTGGTACCAAGTGACAAGTCAGTCTAGAAAGGTTCTCTGGCATCCTTTACTAGGCATAGGACACCTCAGTTTCAAACTAGCAAATCTGCTATTACAGTTTGGGCCACTCTAGAAACACAGTTTGGAAAGCCAATACTCTACTCATTCACTACACTGCATCTTGACATGCTAATCTAATGGGATCTAACAGAGAAAAGTCAAAATTCACACATTGCCCAATATTCACATTGTGCTGAATCTAGTTGCAGTTGCTCCTATTCTACTGTAATCTGTGAAAAAGCATTTTTAAAAATCCTGCACAATATCTGGAAGAACCAAAATGTTCCACTTTGGATTATGACTTTTTAAATGTTATAAGATACATATGGAATGGAAGTGAACAGAAAACTCTGGAGTGAATAAACATCTTACAAATAAATTTTGTGTCAGAAATTACTCGGGGTTGAAAAGATTTTTGCTGGAGAAACTCCACTCAGGGAATGCACTCAGGAATCGAACCCCAACCTTCCAGTCTCCAAGCTCAGCATCCTAACTGCTAAGCCACTGCAATGCTTCAACATCTTATGATTTATCTTTAATTGCTAGTCTGCATTTCTTCTGTGGACTGGGTACATCCTGCGAAGGGAGGAAAACCTTGAATGACTATAAACTTCCCTAAATGCATGATTTTCTTAATGAGCTTGTTAGTTTGATTGCTCAGTGTAAAGAAAAAAGGCTAAATCAGCAACGAGATGCAACATGTGACTGGATGTAATTTGTAAATCACATGCCAGTAGTGAAAGGTCAAAATGTCACTTTCTGTTTCTACATCTCAGCAGAATATAGGAAAAGGTGGACCTGTCTCAGGTCCTAAAAGGGAAAAAATGGGATGTAAATTAACTAAGAATCTATACCTATAAAAGAGAAATGTCCCCGTGTGGGTCCGGAATATGAATCCACACCCCTTAACTGTCCCCGACCACACTGTGCACACACTTACCTGGCATGGGAGAGATGGTCAACATTGGGGTCTGGACCGCCGTGAGGGGCCCTGCACCCCACAAAACAGATAAAACAAAAAAACTACCACCCCCGGTAGCCAGTGCGGTGCACCGCCCAATCGGGAAGGATGGAATGTGCACGGAGGGGGTGGGGCAACTGCCACACGACCACTGAACAGCCACCGCACACCAAGAACGCAGCTGTGAACAGTAGATGGCCCATCGGCGTTGCCCTTGGCAGAGAAGGGGGAACCCACCCATCAGACATGATGGAGCAGCTTGGGCAGCCAAAAAGCCCCACCTCAGGGTGCGTTGACTCTGTGGACTTGGCCTGGCCTGGCCCTTCCGTCGCTCAGGTAGGGGCAGGGGCAAAGGCCGCGGGGTGGACCTGTCCGCCTTCATTGTGGCCGGGCCTGCCCTGCATCTGCCACCAGCACCTCTACCTCAGACACAAAAGGCCACCGCACCCCAAAGTGGGCCTCCTGGATGCCTAGGCCACTCCGACATGGCCGGTGTGTCAGGCAGCTATGTCATGGTGGCCTGGGTGGCAGAAAAGCCCCACTTTGGGGCACGGTGACTATGCAGACCCATTGCTCAGGCAGAGGCGCAGGCAGAAGCCATAGGGCAGGCCTGGCTGCCGCTAACAAGAGGCCTACTCCACCATCGGGACTCAGACAGCTACACCGATGGGACAACAACAGAACAGCATCCAGTAAGTAGCCCCGGTTACCCCACCTCACTTCCCGGCCCTTGTCCACCTTACCTGACAGGGGGATGTCCATCCTTTACTACCTCCACCATCCAGGCTCATGCTGAAGCCTCCCGGACATGGCCTAGGGTCTGGGCTGCTGCTCCCACTGCTGCCTTGCCGCATCCTCCACCAACAGACGGACAGCCCACACAAGACTGAGGTTGAGGAGGAGGTGGAGCCAGAGGACACAAGCCAGGATGGGTGGAGAAGGACCTCATGCTTCGGCAGCGCCTGTGGGTCCCCTCACCTGGCCCGGACCGGACAGCCATGGCCACCACAACTGCGCAAGTTTACGGGAGGTAATGAATCCCACCCATCTGCCTGAGTACGTCTGTCTGTCTTTGTGTTTTGTTTAATTACCTGTGTGAGTGTGTGTATGTACGTCTGTTGTTTTGCTTCATTCACTTTGCTCTCTCTCTCTGTGTTTGTGTGTGTGTGTATGTGACTCGCCTCTGTGTGGATGGGTGGGTAGGACTGTGCATCACAAACACACACTCACAGAGAAAAATGAACGCAGCAAAAAAAGACAGATGTACACACAGACACTGACAGAAAATTCAACAAAACATAAAGATGTCAGACATACTCAGGCGGCAGAGCGAGATTCAGTGGTGGCATGGAGACTACAACTCCCAGAAGGCCCAGCACAAACTCCCTCTCCACCCATCCCGCCCTGTGGCCTTCGCCTCCTGTTCAGCAATGGCAAGCTCAGAAGGGATGTCGCTGGATAACCATTTGAAATGACATCTCGCAGCAGCCTTTGCACCCACGTGACTGTGTGTGTGAGAGAGGGACCCAGGCAAAAGGCCGGCAACACCACCCCACCACCAGCGCCCAGATAAAGACCCCTGGGTGAAGCCGGGCACTTCTGCTAGTATAAAATAAGTTAAAACTTGTGGTCTCAATTTTACTGTGTCTCTCTAAATCCCACATCTACCTTTTAAATCTTGGCTTTTGAGACTTTGGTTTAGCTTTTTGTACACATTTCCTACACATTTTCCATAATGTACAAACCTTTTTTACATCTGTTAACTGAAGTATGTCTATATGCAATTTTTATATCTATTAACTGTTGTTTATATGCATTCATCAGTCATGAACATTTTATTCTATTTTTCTCATTTTTTAAAAAATCCATTAATCATTTCATGCCTATAGAATATAACAGCAAGTCTCACAAATATACAGACTTCCAAGGAAAGGTGCTGTTTGCCTCACAACTTTGAGGAACTATGAAATGGGAAATTTTTGTGAGCATTCTGACTCTACCAAAATTCTTTCCCATTCCAACATCTCAGAAAGTCATTTCTGATTCTCCTTTAGAGCAATGCTCACCTGTCTTGCTCTCTTGGCAGCTTTCCTCACTTTGATGCCCATCACATTGCTCATATGAGTTGGAAATGATAAGAATTAGAGTCCAAGATACTTGGAGTCTGCATGGTTAGGGGAAGGTTGTGTTTAAGTAACCATTTGAACATCTTCTGAACTTTTGAACACACACACACACACACACACACACACACACACACTTATTTTCATGCCTCACTAGGAAGAAAGTTGCAATTAAAGAGCATTCAGGGCCAACAATTAGTCAACCGTGTGAGTTCACTGCTAGGCACAAAGCGATCGCTCTTTTCACACAGAACCACTCATCAATTTCTGATCTGTGAGGAACATTAAGAGAAGTAGGATAGATGTTGTGTTAGATAAATTCATCAAAGAAATTACTACACTCTGTTGAATCATCAGCACAGGAGGATGGTTAATCCAGCCCTGAATTGAGATACTCTCTTAAGAGGACAGAAATATAGGCACATCGTGTACTATAAATCTGCATTGTTCTTTGTGAAGTATTTTTCCAATCAAGCTAATTGCTACTTCATTTAACTCTTTCAGATGAAGGACTATGGTAGTTTTATTGTCCACAACAGTAGTGAGCAAAAAATTTCTTTGAGCATCTAGAGCAGTGTTTCATAACCTTTGGTTTTGGGACTTCAGTTCCCAGAAGCCTACGTCAATTTTTCAAACCACTGACCAGCCAATGCTCTGACTTAGGCTTCAGAGAATTAAGGTTCCCTTGTGGGGTGTGGGCCCCACATTGGAAACCACTGGTCTAGAGATTAGCAATTAATTAGAACCGCAGGAAGCGCCATGTGGTGGAAGAAGAGCAAAATGGTCGTCCAGCCCCCAAAGCTGTCTGAGGGAGCGTGACCTAGCCCCGCCTTAAAAAGTTTGAGAACTCCTGGTGTTGCCACCAACTGATCAGCAAAAGTGTGAGCCCTGCTGCTCTGTTTCATTCAGTAGGCAGCTCCTTCTTTAGTCCTCGATCCATGGGCTCAATTAGAGGTGCTTTCAGCAAAAACTGGGTTTATTTGAACTTTAAGTGGGGATGGTGGTTAGAACAACAGGCTGTTCTCTCTGGAATTAACTAGCCCTGTTTCAGCTCACCTTTGCTCCACATCCCAATTTGATGTCACCACATTAAAAAATCATTTTTCCTATGGGTTTGCTTCAAGTTACGTAATAATAATAATTTTTCCTATGGGTTTGCTTCGAGTTACATAAAAAAACAATTTAAGCAAAAGCCTACGGAAAGGACTTTTTTCATAAGCAGGTTTTTTTTACTGTATTTTATAAAAAAGTAAGATAAGTTCTAGGGGTTGCTACAAAAAAATTAAATGAACATAAGCTGGCCACATTAGCCAACTACCTCTCATCAGGATCTTAAAATAAAATTAGCAAGTGAATCCAGGCTCAGCTTTTCCTCACATTTCATTTTGCTCTTTGCCAATCAGGCAGAGAACAATTAAAAATATTTCCTTTACTACTTGAAGCAAGCAGAACATCCAGAGAAGAAAATTCAAAATAACCAATCATTACCCTCCATGTGATTATCAGGAGGCTGAGTCAACCTGGAATAGTTATAGAAATAAAGTTAGCATCTACAACTACCCGACCCATGTTGGGGTTAGACACAGATCCAGAAAAAACCAGTGGCTGGCTGGAATTGGTTCATCACCCTGTGGTTCAAACTTTCACTGCTTCCTGACTTACAAATCAGGGTCAAATTGTTGTCTGTGGGCTTCATTTGTAGAGGAGAAAAGAAGGTGCTGAGGGGGGAAAAACACCTTCACTTGTGAACCAATAGTTCTCCCTTAAGGACAAATAAACGCATTTAAACAGGGATGTGATTAAAATGCAGAGAATTCCCTTAATTTTAAAATAATTTAAAACATTGCAACTATTTTCAAATTGTATTCTTCTTGAACATTTATTTTGATTCTGATTTTCCCTGCTATAGTATTGTCCCTTTTCATCAAAATCCTTGTTTATAGTCAGGGTTTAATGGGGTGATCATGTGTAAAGGATTCACTGGACAAGGGCCCACTTTGCAGCTTACTCTCAGACTTAAACTGCTGGAATTACTGGGATGATGAATTTAAATCCATGTGTGACTCAGTGGTTAAGACGCTGAACTTGATGACCGGAAGGTATACAGGTCAGCAGTTCAAGACCTGAGTGCTCCACGAGAGAGTAAGCTGTCCCAGCTCCTGCCAACCTAGCAGCTTGAAAGAAAGAAATTGCAAGTAGATAAAGAGGTACTGCTTCGGTGGGAAAGGTAACAGTGTTTGTGCACTGTGTTTGTGACCCAAACAGTGCTGGCTCTTTGGCTGTCAATGGAGATGAGTACCACAACTTAGAGTTAGATACAACTGGCTTTTGAGCAAGGGAGACCTTTACCTAAGAAAACCACCTTCCTCTCCAGTATTTTTGGGAGGAATAGTGGTGCTCTTGTTGCCCCCTTGGCTACAATCCACAAAAGTAGGTTTCAAGTCAGAATCTAATAATAATATTTTCATGTCAGAAATTATTCTGGGTTGAAAGGATTTTTGCTGGAGGATCTCTGCTCAGGGGATGCCCAAATGAGGCTCCTTTCATGTCCCCAAGATTTTTTCCCACCAAAGTGGTCCCTATTTATCTACTTGCAATTTTTTGCTTTCAAACTGTTAGGTTGGCACGAGATGGGACAAAGACAGGAGCTCATTCCATCCTGCTGTATTGGGGTGTTGAACTGCTAACCTCCTGCCTTCCAGTCACTTGAGCCACTTGCAATTTCTTGCTACTAAATCACTGCAGACCCAGAATCTAATATCCATTTCCATCCCTTTTTGTCATGGCAGGTTTTCAATGTGCCCCCACCCTTCTTGCTAACTAACAGTATACCATCAACAAAGCAGTGAGGCATCATGGACTTATCAGCACCTGTTACTGTCTTGGCAGCCAGTCAGGTGCCTGAGGGCCAAAGGCAAAATAGAGACATTTCATTTGCATATCAATTGACAAATCTATTGCATGCAATAGATCCAGCATTTGCATGGCCTTCTCCCCTTTCTTTTAAACAGTGAATCTCTAGACCATGAGAACATCACCATCCTAAAACGTTAGCATCCTCCCATTTTAGATGTAAGATATGGAAATACCCTAATTCATTCATTTGCAAATATAAAATGAAATGCTAGATGGCATGATCTTTTATCCCCACCTTATATTCACACAGAAGCTATTGTCGTCTCTGACATCAGAGCAAGCCAATAGTATATGGAAATAAAATCAAATGAATCCAAGAAGGCCCAGAGGCAATCCATTTTGCACAGAAACATATCCATTTAATAAATGCACAAAACCAAATGGTTTTTAATGTGTTTCACTACCCTAAATTGTTGTTGGATATACATAGAAATAAAAAATAAAGTGTTAAAAACGTTAAGCTATATAGAATTTTTCAGGTCTTTCTTTAATCATGATTTTTTAAAAGGTTGACTTAATACTGAACACATACAAAATAAAAGTCTAGTAATAGTAAAAACAAACCAGGAGTACATCACATAAGCTTCTACAAAATGCCTCCAAATGCTAAACGTTTTTGTTAGTATGGCATGTGTTCAAATACTTTAAGAGATGTGAATCTATTTCATTGCATTTCAATCCATTTTATCCAATTGATTAAGTACTGTAAAAGAAAATAGCCATTAATGTTTCCAGTGTTATAACATAGGTTTTTTAGCCTCAGTAAGAGCATGAAGAATCCATGTCAGTGGTTAACTTCTAGAAAGCTGGTAAATAGTTTAAAAAGCAGAGAAGCATTTTAAAAAGTCAGAGAATGTTCCAGTAGAGAATTAATACAAGTAATGACTGGATATAGTCAGATCCTATGCTTAAAAATGCACCAAGAGATTTGCAGTGCCATGATTTAGCTAATTTGCTCAAAACCTGTACTAAAAGGGCATTATGACATCTACTGTATCTTAAAATATGCTGGATCAGTCACACCATAATATTCATGAATGAAACAGGCCTGTGAGCTAAAGCCACATTCCTCCTCCTCCTCCTCCTACTGCTACTAGTAGTAGTAACACCACCACCACCACCACCACCCCCTTTGGGTGTTGAGGGAGGGAGATACAAGTGCTCTGGCACTTCTAGTGACCTCCATCTGCATCATTTTGTGTTCTAATATTTCTTTGATGTTATCTCTCCACCTTTCTCTGGGTCTGCCTCATGGTCTTTGTCCTTCTCTTTTCACATATGCTTTGTATGGTATGGAATTCCAAGACATTCTATCCAAATGGGCAAAACACTTTATTTGTTGCCTCTGTGTATAGTTTAAGATGGGTTCTATTCTAATTCTTTTCCATATAATCTCATTACTGATTTTGTCCCTTCTAGTCACTCCAGCAGCCTTCCTCAGACATCACATTTCTGTGGTGACCAACTTTTGTTTCTTCTATTTTCCCTCCTCTTTCTCCCATGTGTAGGCCAGATGTAAAACTGCCAAAATGAAGGTGAGTTCATTCTGCAGTTCTTTTGCCTGACCTAGTTTGAGAAAGATTAGCTGGCAACACAAGGTTGGAGCTGCTGCCTTTCAGAAAAGAATTAAAAACCTGGTTGGTGGGGCAGGTGTGGGGCCCGGATGGAAGAGTGGCCCCCACCTGTTGGCTTATAAAATAAAGCCTCCCCATTAAAATGCGGGCAGTTTTAATATGGTTAGTTTTTAATATGAACAGGGGGTAAGTGGGTGGGTATGTTGGGGTTTTAATTGTTTTTATATGTATGTTTTAACCTGTTGTGAGCCGCCCTGAGTTGGGTTCGCCTGATTGGGCGGCATAGAAATTTGAATTATAAATAAATAAAAAGGTTGCTGTTACCAGGGTATTTTATTTATTTATTTATTTATTTATTTATTTATTTTTTCGCGCTTATATACCGCCCACTCAGGTACAACCCAACTCAGGGCAGTTTACATAGCGGACAGTAAATACATAAGAAGACACATGATAAAACAAAGTTTAAAGTTAAAAGTTAAAAAACCCACCCCTAAAAGGTGCGCAAGTACCGAAGGGACCTTGGGGGAAGGCACACTTCTCTATACCAACCACCCAACGGTACCCCCATCCCCACCCGCACCCCAAACTTGGCCCGCCAGCCAGGTCTTTAGTTCCTTCCTAAAGGGCAACAACTCTGTCTGGAGACGCAGTTCCACAGGCAGGAGGTTCCAAAGGGCCGGTGCGGACACGGAGAAGGCCCTCCTCCTTGTGCCAGAGAGGCGAGCCCCCCTGGCTGATGGCACAATTAGAGAGCCCCTCCGGTCCGCTCTGGTTGGATGGACAGACATCCTTAGGGCAATGCGGTCTCTGAGATACCCTGGCCCACTACCATGTAGGGCTTTAAAGGTCAAAACCAGCACCTTGAATTGCACCCGGAGACAAACTGGTAACCAGTGCAGCCCCCTAAGCAGTGGTGAGCCATAGGCATAACGTCCACACCCCATCACCACCTGGGCCACGGCATTCTGGACCAGCTGCAGCCTCTGAATGGTCATCAAGGGCAGCCCCATGTAGAGCGCATTACAGTAGTCTAGTCTGGAGGTCACCAGAGCGTGAGTGACCATGAGCAGGACCGGGCGCAACTGGCAAATCACCCGAAGTTGGGCGAAGGCCCTCCTGGTCACAGCCGCCACCTGTTCTTCTAGCAGCAGCCGCGAATACAGGAGGACCCCCAAGTTGCGCACCGGGTTGGTCTGGGGCAAAACAGCCCCATCCAAAACCAAAGATGGTAGCTCCCGGGATAACGCAGGACCCCCTGTCCATAGCCACTCAGTCTTGCTAGGATTCAGCTGTAGCCCATTTGCCCCCATCCAGACCCCAACAGCCTCCAGACAGCTGGAAAGGACTTTGACTGCATCCCTGGGGTCCCCACGGGCCGAGATGTACAACTGTGTGTCATCCGCGTACTGGTGGTACCGCACCCCGTGGGAATGGATGATCTCACTCAGCGGCTTCATGTAGATGTTAAATAGGAGAGGAGAGAATACCGAACCCTGAGGCACCCCATATTTTAGGGGCCTAGGACTCGACCTCTCACTCTCCAACCACACCGACTTGGTCCGGCCCCTCAGAAATGAGGAAAACCAGGACCACACCGTGCCCTGGATCCCCAATCCTCGGAGCCGTTCCAGAAGGATACCATGGTCAATGGTATCGAAGGCCGCTGAGAGGTCAAGAAGAGTAAGGACGGACAGTTGACCACCATCCCGCTCTCGCCAGAGATCATCCATCAGCATGACCAATGCAGTCTCAGTACCATATCCAGGTCTGAATCCTGACTGGAATGGGTCCAGATATTCCGCTTCATCCAGTACCCCCTGAAGCTGACGTGCCACTGCCTTCTCCAGAACCTTCCCCAAAAAAGGAAGGTTGGAGACAGGTCTGTAGTTGATTAGGATTGCTGGATCGAGGGATGGCTTCTTCAGGAGGGGGCGCACCAGAGCATGTTTCAGCAGTGCAGGAAACATCCCCTCTCGAAAAGATGCTTTAATTATAGCCCCGACCCAGCCACCTGTCACCGTCTTAGAGGCTTTTACCAGCCAGGCAGGACAGGGATCCAATGGACAATTAGTGGCGCGGACCGCCGCAAGGAGCCTGTCCACTTCATCCGGGGCAACTGGATCAAACCGATCCCAGGTAACACCACAAGACTGCGCACTGGCTCCCTCCGGACCCTCCCCATCCACGCCAAGTTTGAACCCCGAGCGAATCCAATCGATTTTCTCCACCAGATGGTCAGCAAAGTCCTCAGCCAATCCCTGCCAACCAGGCACAGGCCCCACCCTACCCAGGAGGGACCTGGTCACCCGAAACAGGGTGGCTGGGCGATTATCAGCGGAGGCAATAAGGGTGGTGAAGTATTGCCTCCTCACCACCTCCATCGCCACTAGGTAGGCCCTAATAGCAGCTCTAGCTAGTGTCCAATTGGAATCGCTCTGGGTCTTCACCCAGCGGTGCTCAAGGCGTCTCTTTGCCCGTTTGAGCTCCCGTAGTTCTTCAGTGAACCATGGGGATGACCTAGCTCCATGGGCTCTGAGAGGCCATAGTGGAGCAATTACATCCAAGGCAGATGTCATCGACCCATACCACAGGTCAACAAGTGCCTCAGGTGAATTGTGTCGCCGATCCAGAGGAAATTCCCCCAGTTCCCTCTGGAATCCATCCGGATCCATCAGTTGCTGGGGGCGGGCCACTTTAATCGACCCTGCCTCCTTACGATGAAGTGTCGCCCCCAGAAAGTCTAGAGCCACCAGATAGTGATCTGACCATGGCACAGGTGTTATGTCTAGCTTCTGTAAACTCAGATCACTCTGCCACCGCCCCGACAAAAAGACTAAATCTGGCATTTGGCCACTGCCTCTGGTTGGGCCCTGAATTACCTGAGCCAGGTCCATAGCTGCCATGGAAGCCATGAACTCCTGTGCCACCTCAGAACCAGACTCCAGCGAAGGCAAATTGATGTCCCCCAAAACCATCAGTATAGGGAATTCCCAAGCCAACGCCGTGACAGCCTCAAGGAGCCCAGGCAGTGAGTCCTTTACCCTGCAAGAAGGCAGGTACAGGAGTAGGACCTCCAACTGACCCTTAGGGCCCAAACGCAGGAGCAGGGCCTCACAACCCGAAATTTGTGGAGTGGTGGCCCTGGCGACTCCCAATGACTCCCTGCCTATAATGGCAACACCACCGCCCTTACCCACATCCCTAGGCTGGTGCCAAACACCGAACCCAGCCTGACACATCTCTGATAGAGGCACCCCATCCTCAGATCTCAGCCAGGTCTCAGTGATGCATGCCAGGTCGGCCCACTCCCCCAAAATAGAGTCTTGTATTAGAGGAGCCTTATTACAGACCGACCTGGCATTCATCAGCAGCAGCCTAAGGGCTGGGTCACCCTGGATCAGCTGCTCGGGACCTAGAGGTGAAACTGGGAGGCCAGAATGCGGGACAGATACTAAGCATCGGTCCCGCGTTCCCCGAGTGCAGCCCACCTCACGGTTCCCGCTATAACGCCCCATGCCCGTCACAACCTCTAAATGAGCCCCTGGAACCTCCACCATTAACCCAGACGGAGTGTCGCCCTCTCTTCCCGGCTGGCAAGGCCATCTCTCCCTCCCTCCCTAATCCACTTAAAACATACCCTCTCACTCCCTCCACCCCCCCTAACAGAACTCCAATGATGGGAGTCTCCTCCTCCCGGCCCTGGTCCAAGTGCTGTAAGGCCGCGGGGATGACGGGGAGGGGGGCGCCACCCCTGAGGCCACCAAGCAACCCCAGGTGCAGCCATAGTTCTCCTCCCCACCCCAGTCCACGCGGCACGAGGCGTGATGCTGCAGGGATGGCGAGGGGTGCCACTTTTGAGGCCGCAAGTGACCCCAGGTACGGCCAATGTTCTCCTCCCAATTGCCCAATTGCCGTTCAAAAATACCACCACAATCTTTGAAGAAGCTCTTTCTGAGTACCCCACTTTTATTTATGTTTTGTTGTTAGTGTCAATGTTTGGCACTGGTAACATTCCATCAATTAGGCAAACTAAGGCAATTCCATTCCATGTCCTAGTCATTTCTGGAACTCTATGTACTATATTTATTAACTGCAAAAAAGAAGCTACAGTGTAGATTTATAAGGGACACTGCTTTCCGTCATCTTAAACAGTGCAGTCCTTAGAACAAGTGTATTTAGAAACTATAGCAAGAACGGGCAAGGTGTGATCCACCACTGCTGCTGGACTGCCTGCCACTAGCTCTTGCTTGCATAGCAAAGTGGGAGAGTGATGAGTGTTGCAGTTCAATAACCTTTGGAGGGTCACACTTGGTCAGATTCTCAGCCATTGGATTGGGTAAATGTTATGCTGTGGCAGTGGAAGGCTGGACACAGCACTGTCATGACAAATGTATTGGCAGACACACAAACCTTGGACAGCTAGCAAAGATTAAATCAGAGATTGTCAGCCTGCGGCCTGCAGGCTGGATGCAGCCCATGGCACCATTTCATGTGGCCCACCACCACCTCCACCACACCTGGAAGTGCCATGTGGTGGAGGAAGGGCAAAATGGCCATCTGGCCCCCAAAGCTGTCTGAGGGAGTGTGACCCAACTTGATATATGGTATTCTTGTATTTTCATGGTATTGTAACTTATTCAGAAAGTCACTGGTGCTACTTCTTCCTGATTCCGTTTGATTCTGGAAACCCAGGAAAATAGATTTACTCGAGTATAAGCTGAAGGTGGGAAATGCAACAGCTGCTAGTGAGTTTCAATAATCAAAATACCTGAAAATATGGTAAAATTAATTAAATTGTTGGCGCATCTCAATCCAGCGCAGTCTTGGGAGCCTCATGGTCACTGACCAGAATATAAGCCGGATCCCCTTTTGGGGCTCATTTTTGGGGCTAGAAAACTCAGCTTATACTCGAGTATATACAGTAGTGAAAAAATGTTGATAGGGCATTTTTTTCTTTTAATAACGCTGAAAGAGCTGGTCTATCTGCTTTGGCAAAGTAGCACAGAGTTCCCTGCATTTTCTTGCTGCTTAGGGGACAAGAAACAGTGGCTTCAGCATGTTTAAGCAGACAACATCACTGGACTCCCTTGACCAAGACTGCTGCTCAGTTGTCGTTGTTTTTTGTGCTGGGAAGGTGTGACAACATCACAGACATGACTCTTGCTTGGCTTGCTCAGATTAACTCCCTTGCTGTGTCTGTCATGCGTTCCATCCTGTCCAATGGTGTTTCCGGGGGCACTGTGGACATTTGCTCTTTGATCACAGTTTTAGACTTTCTAAGTGGCACATTTTCCTCCATTGATCTGGATTGAGGTGCTGTGGGGGAAACAGCAACTATTTGGAAGCTGACACATTTTACGGCAGCATTTGCAGCGGGGGATATCACAAGTCCGGCCTGCTCAGCTGTCTGAGGATGCATGACCTGGCCTGTGGCTGGAAAAGTTTGAGACACCGAGCTTGATGACTGGAAGATATATAGACCAAAGATGTAGACCAAAGTATTGCATGATGGAGTGAATGCTCCTGCCAATCTAGCAGTTCAAAAGCAAGACATTGCAAATAGATAAATAGGTACTGCTTTGGTGAGAAAGGTAACAGTGTTCTGTGCACTCTGGCATCTAGTCATGCCTGCCACATGACCACAGAAACATCTGCAGATGCAGACAATGCTGGCTCTTTGTTTGCAAATGGAGATGAGTACTGCCTTCTAGAGTTGGACACATCTGACTTTCAAGCAAGAGAGACCTTTACCTTTCTTAATATAATGTGAGTATAGCAGTGCTCTAACAGGTTGGGTAGTTGTATGAGTTAGGTGTCTGACTATTTTGGAATTCAGATCCCAATGTGGCCTTCAGCAAAGCTTCACAATCCCAAGATGCACCCTGAGAACACAAGAACAGGAAACCACTTCTTCTGGGTATTCTCTGCCTAGAAAACCATGAAAAGGGTTGTTATTGGTCACCACTGACTTGACAGCATACAATTAATTAGCATTGCTCTGCCTGTCATGAAAGGCAGCTAGTATTAACTCAAGCGGCATCCCAGTAGCAGCTGATAAACACTGTAGTTAGTGGGCCAGAAGGCACAGCCATGGTGACTGCCACAGCCAGGGGCAAACATGAGCATTAATAAACCCAGGTGAGGAAGCAAGCAGGCAAGCATTCATTCACTCAGCCCACTGAGTACTCAGCCTAATGATGACATTCTACCTCAGGGGGTGCCCAAACTGTGGCTCCCCCAACACCAATTCATCTGGCCCATGAAGCCCTCATCGCTCTCGGAAGTAGAAGTAAAACGTGCCCGCTGGGAGTGACGAGGGTTTTGTGGGCTGGATGAATTGGCATTGGGGACCGGATCCAGCCCTTGGGTCATAGTGACCAACCCCCTGAACCACGTGACTGGCCCCACAGCCCAAAAAGTTTGGCCACCCCTGCTCTATCTTACCTCTAGTAAGGATTCAGGCAGCAATCGCATGGCCAAGCACAGCCTGAGGCGGGAAAGTAATGCCGCCTTCTGCCCACAAGGATCAGCCTTCACTGGAAATTAACTACATCTGACCATTTATATTCGCTCTCACTGAACTGGTATTACTTGAAGAAAAGATGGCAGTGGCAAGCCTACAGTGTGTGTGTGTGTGTGTGTGTGTGTGTGTGTGTGTGTGTGTGTGTGTGTGTGTGTGTGTGTGCGCGCGCGCGTGTGTGTGTGTGTGAGTGTTGTGTCCTAATAGTGTATCCTTCTACATGTGTTATCAATGTATCTGAACCAATGTAACCTTGCCAATGAGTAACAATGTAACCTTCAGCTGTATCACATAAACCCTGTAATAGGACGCGAGCTGATGACCACCAGCTGGCAGCAGCGAGCGTCCAAGCTCTCTTGGTTCAAACCCATCAAAGACCGCAGCGCGGGAAGTTTCCCGCCGCTACCTACACCTGGACAAGAAGGGCGTGACCAGCCATGACGTCACGCGGACCAGTAGCCAACGGGCTACCGTGGAGCCACATTCAAATACGTTACTGCCTTATATATAGAGCTGTTCGTCCGCCATTACCTCATGTTCCCTCTGACCACCATGCAATAAACCTGAGTTAACCCAGCCTTTGGCTGTGCCTTGTGTCTTGACTCTCATACACTAAATTGGCGACGAAGGTGGGATGATGGATCCCCACGGAGCCAGGACACAGAGCGGGTTCAACATCACCAAACCGCAAGACTGGGAGCTTTTTGAGATGGACTTCCAGGCGGCACTGGTGGAGCTCAAAGTCAAAGAAGACGACGAGGAAAGGAAGAGGGCCATCCTCACCCGCATGCTTGGGATGGAAACCAAGCGGACGCTGGTGGGCATCCTTGCACCGAAGAAGATGAGCGATTTCAAAGCCGGTGACATCATGAAAATGCTGCGTGAGCGTTTCCGACCCTCGAGGGCAATGTTTCCTGCTCGGAGTGCGTTTTGGAGGCGAGTTCAAGCGCCGGACGAGTCGGTAGAAGCCTTCGTAACGGCTATGAGGGTAGCCGCCGCCCCCTGCAAATGGGACCACATCCTAGAGATGGCCCTCAGGGACGGAGTGCTGTGTGGCCTGAAGGACAAGGAAGTACAGCGCAGTTTGATGAACAGGGAGCCACCACCCACACTGGAAGAGGTTGTAGAGGCCGCGGAAGCCGCGGAGTCCACGAATGCTGGAGTAGACGAGATGCACAAGTGGCGTGAGTGGCGTCCGAGGGCCGGCAAGGCGGAAAACTCATCGCACGGGAAGTCCGGTCAGTCGGTGCATGCAACCCGACCGACCTCGAAATCGTCGTCAGAGAGTAGCGATGGCGAGGAGGTCCAGAAGGTCCGGAGAGGCGGGCGCCGCTGCGATGGTTGCGGAGCGGCCCATGAGCGCGTGAAGTGCCCATTCAGGAAAGCCGAGTGTTTCAACTGCGGACGTCGGGGGCAGATCGCCAAGGCGTGCAGAAAATGGAAAGAGGGCCGGAGACATTCGCAAGACCGTTCAGCCAGACCGGACCGTCCAGCGAGGCCCAAAGATGGCGCCCGGGCCACGAGGAAGCAGGACGGCGTGGGCCGCATCTCGGACGACAGCGAGGGTGACGCTCCTGTGTTCAACGTGTCTGCGGGACAGCCCCATTACTTTGTTGAGGTACTAGTACAAGGGACCCCTATTAGGATGGAAGTTGACTCGGGGTCCTCCTATTCTATAATTCCCCAGAGAGAGTTCTTGAAAATCGACCCCCACGTGCGGCCCAAACTTAAAGCGTTGAGGGCCACACTACGGGACGTTCAGGGGAACAGCATTCCAGTGTTGGGGGTCGGAACGTTCCGGGTTCGCTTTAAGAGACATTCTGCGGAACTTCCCCTAGTGGTGCTAAAAGGGGGGAGTTGTAGCCTCCTCGGAACACAGTGGTTTCAGCCCTTAGGCCTGTTCATAGGGGGGGTGCATGCCGTAGGCGAGGACCCAATACAAGCAGTATGTGACGCACACCCCGCCGTTTTTAAAAGTGGACTGGGAAAGTTCAAGGGACCCCCTGTAGCCTTCGACTTAGACCCGGAGGTCCGCCCGATAAGACTTAAACCGCGCAGGGTACCGTTCGCGCTTAAGGACAAAATAGAGGCGGAACTGGACAAACTGGTGGGTCAAGGAATTCTCGTTCCTGTGGATTCCGCGGAGTGGGAGACTCCAATTGTAACAGCACTGAAGGCTAACGGGGAGGTGCGCATTTGCGCTGATTATAAGTGTACCATTAATAAGGCAATCCGCCCTAATGCATACCCGGTGCCAGTGGTCAGCCACCTTCTGGCCAGGCTGAATGGGGGAAAGTGTTTCGCTAAACTCGATTTAGCACAGGCCTACCAGCAACTCCCAGTAACCCCCGCCACAGCGGAGGCACAAACAATAGTCACACATAAGGGGGCGTTCCAGGTGTCGAGGTTACAGTTCGGCGTGAACTCGGCACCTGGCATTTTTCAGTCGCTAGTGGAACGCCTCCTGAAGGGGCTGGAGGGGGTGTTGCCATATTTTGATGACGTGTTGATAACGGGGGGGAGTAAGGCCGAGCTGGCCCGCAGATTGGATAAGGTCCTGGCCGTGTTCGAGAAAGCGGGGCTGCGACTGAGAAAAGACAAATGTGTATTTTACGAAACAGAGGTTGAGTTTTTAGGGTTCCGTGTCACACCCGAGGGAATTAGGCCATCCAAATCTAAGGTAGCCGCCATTAAGAAAGCCCCTCGCCCCACTTCCAAAACCGAGCTTCAGTCATTTCTGGGGCTTCTCAATTTCTACCATACCTTCCTTCCACGGAAGGCGTCTGTTGCCGAGCCGCTTCATCGGCTGCTTAAGAAAGAGGAAAAATGGCTGTGGGGTGACGAGCAAGAAAGAGCGTTCTCAGAGTTAAAGCAACTCCTCACATCCGAGGCAATCCTGAC